>VUQI01038649.1:34174-46530 GCA_015106735.1 Paratilapia polleni | reverse complement strand
GAACCCAGATCAACATCTAAAGAACTGCAGGCCTCACTTCCCTAAGTTAAGGTCAGTGTTCATGATTCAACAATAAGAAAGAGACTGGGCAAAAATGGCATCCATGGGAGAGTTCCAAGGCAAAAACCCTTGTTGACCAAAAAGAACATGAAGGCTCGTCTCACATTTGCCAAAAAACATCTTGATGATCCCCAAGACTTTTGGGAAAATATTCTGTGGACTGATGAGACAAAAGTTGAACTTTTTGGAAGGTTTGCATCCTGTTACATCTGGTGTAAAACTAACACAGCATTTCATAAAAAGAGCATCATACTAACAGTCAAACATGGTGGTGGTAGTGAGATGGTCTGGGGCTGCTTTGCTGCTTCAGGACCTGGACGACTTGCTGTAACTGATGGAACCATGAATTCTGCTCTCTACCAGAAAATCCTGAAGGACACTGTCCGGCCATCAGTTTGTGCCCTGAAGCTCAAGCGCACTTGGGTTATGCAGCAGGACAATGAATTAAAACAATTCTGCAAAGAAGAGTGGTCCAAAATTCCTCCACATCGTTGACTCATCGGCAGTTATTGCAAATGCTTGATTACAGTTCTTGCTGCTAAGAGTGGTACAACCAGTTATTAGGTTTAGGGGGCAATTACTTTTTCACATAGGGCCAGGTAGGCTTGGATATCTTTTTTCCCTTAATAAATGAAATCATCATTTAAAAACTGCATTTTGTATTTACTCTTTGTCTAAATCTGCCAAATCAAACATGCAGAGCTACCCGCTATAGCGACCCCTTGTGACAAGGGAGCAGCGAAAGTAGCTTTTATCTTTGTCTGCTATTAAAATTTGTTTGATGATCTGAAACATGTAAGTGTGACAAATATACAAAAAATAAGAAATCAGGAAAGGGGCAAATACCTTTTCATAGCACTGTATATTATAACATAGAAAAATACAGAAAAGAATAGACATGGACTGACTACATTTCATCCATTCATTCATCCACCCAATACTTCTGTGCAGAGACTCTGCTGACTGTCAAGCTCACTGAGTGTTCAGTGACTTAATAATTATACCAGTAACTTCCTGTGAAGCCACGAGCTACAGTCTTTACATTTATTTTGTGTATCAAGGAGGCAGCAAGAGACAAAATTTTAATAATAGTGAGATTTAGAGTTACTGGAAGATATTTTTCTTAAATCTGGACAGAGCCAGGTTAGCTGGTTCTGTCTTGAGCATAATATTAGTCTTCTCATCTAACTCGTGGCAAGAGAGCAAAGATGTGTATTTTTCAAAATGTTTCAGAATGCTGTAAATTAGTGTATACCAACTAAATACTGAATTTTAAGGCAGAGCTATACTACCAGACTACTAAGCTATGACTGATAGTTTTACAGGTTTTCCCAGTCACAGTAAACCAAAAATAAAACCACTGCTGGTTTACTTCTACTTGTGATTTTTAACACCATAAAGCATTTTGTGTGAGCAGAACATTTAGTTTTAGGTCTACAATACATTATAAAAGCAGCTTGATTCTTCTCTGCTTCACTAACATGCCCTTCACTTGTGGCTCAGAAAGAAGGAAACAGCAGTGATGTGAGCATTTTTTTTTTTTTGTGAACGCCTTCCTTAAGGAAAGAGGTTGTGCATCTGGTGTTCAATCTGATTGCTCATGCAGCTGAATATGGTGTATTGATTATAGAGAAAATGTTTCTTAATAGTGTCTGTAAAGGCAGATCCATGCTTTTTCATACAGGCTTCATTGTGATTGATCATGGAGGAGCTTTACAATACTGTCCATTCAGCTCATGCAGCTTGGTGTGATTTTACACCCTTAATCATGATGACTCGAATCGATACTAAGCATCTCTGAGCATGATTACAACTGTTTTGGAGACGCACACAGAGCCTTCATATTAGCTCTACCTCTGCCTCAGCTATCTTGGTTGCTGGAACAAACAGCAGATCTTTTTACAGTTTTTTTTTTTTTTTTTAATCCAAACATTTACCTGCTTTGGCTGCTCCTCATGAGAGGCCCGCAACTCTTTTCTTACACTGTATTCTAACATGAACAAGTAAACCCAAAGCCCAAACTCACAAAGACTTCTTCAGGGTTTTGTAGCTCATTTTAAAAGGGTGAAGTTTAATGAAAAAAAAAACAAAGCTTCTACATAACACTTATGAAAACTCTAATCAATCTTATTAAACTCACATATATACATACAGAGTGTATCAGGTACCACATCTCTTATCTACAGTGTTGTGCTACATTCTTCTTGTATGTGTGAAATACCTTTTTTATCAGTTTAAAAGCACGAATCACCAGACTAAAGTTTATTTTCATAGCTTTTAACTCTCAGCTTTTGCAATGAGCCACATAAAGACTTATTCTTTGTGCTTAGACTGAAACTACAAAAAAATGTGACATTGAAAGGACATTCTAAGAAAAAGCCCTCCAAGCCTTATTCAATGCATTATTGATAGTTAGGTTCTTCAAAAAGTTGTTCATGAGACTGCCTCAAGCTGTTTTTTTTTTTATTTTTTATCATTTTTACTCCAATTGAAACGATTTATCTAGATTGTACATCAGCTATTAAACATGCTACAGTATACAGTTGATTAGATATTGTGTAGCCTGTTACTGAAATTGAACTGAGCTTACCTTGATATAATAATAATAATGTATAATGTATATATCTTTCAATGGTAAAGAATCCTTTCAAAAATTCCTGAAAACAGTTCTGGATCCGGAACAAATTGGGCCACCTCTAGTAAAATTTTCATGCAAATCCTGCTAACAAGCAGACACAGACAAACCAAACCAATCATATTACCTCGGGGGGGACTACACTTCTTCAGTATATTTCAAATTTAAGATCTATCTCTCTATATTTTCAGTGACTTATTTTTCTACTGCCAGCCACCACTGCTCACTGGCCCTTGTGATAGTTCTGCCCAACTGTCACAGGAAATTTGCAAACCTTTGCAGATGGCTCTGTAATACTGTCGTCTACTGAAGCAGGCTTGAAGTAAAACCTGTCTGTTCTGCATGAAGCTCCGAAAACTAAAAGTCATCAGTAAATATGGAGGACAATCAGAGTAATGATCTGTCAGAGAAATGGCCTGAACACAACACTTTGGGAGGATTACTTCTTCTTCTCTTTAATTATAACTAATGAGCACAAAAGCGTATTGAAATGTGCACTCAACTGAAGAAATGAACAAGCGAAAATACTTGTTAAAAAAGGTACATTTGTCAAAACGCTCCTCAGCTTGCCTTGTTTGTTTCCTACATGAAATACACCTACTTTGGCTGGTCAATAACTTAATCTGAACAGTTGAAAAAGGTCATTTGTTCAGGCACAAACGGTTTCCTGTGACAGTCTGTAAATTTAACCCCAGTCCTTTCATGAAAGCAAACTTGTAGAGCATGTTATTGTCTAAACTAAACTAAAATCTAAACAGGGTCGAACATGCTAACTTCATAGAAGAGTTCATAGAAGTTTCTGAAATTCAGTAGCAATGTTTTTCCCAAATGACATCAGCAGAGCAGAAACAAATAAACGATTAATCAATCAGTTGATTAACGTAAAATTAATGTATAGCTACTCTTATCATTAAGTGATTGTGCGTTTTTTCTAACATTAACAGAAATATATTACGAGTTCATCCAGAAGATCCAGTTTATGTGCCATCACTGTTGCAATCACCACTCTGTTGACCTATCAAATTATCCTGCATGACAAGTATACTGACCAAGGTACTAGTAAACAAAAAGTAGTGCCCATTGCATTTCAAACAAGCAAATAATATGTTCTTTTTGTAAATACATTACACTAATATTTAAAATCATTTATCAAAGTAGGAATGGTCACACATACTGTATGCTTTACTCTTTTTGAGGTACCTTATAGTTCAGTCCATTAACTCTGAAAATAATCAGCAGAATATCCATCTACTCATTTTCTTAACAACTTATCCAACTTAGGGTCAAGGGGGCTGTAATTGTATACCGGTGGGCAGGTTATCAGTCCATCACAGGGACAACCACACACTCTCACTTCTATAAAAACAGCCAATTTAGAATCACTACTTAACCTAACAAGCATGTCTCTGGACTGTGGGAAGACACCAGAATACCTTGAGGAACTCACACAGGCACAGTGAAAACATGTGAAGTCCACACAGAAAGGGCCCACTGACCAGGAGGTCCAGAGCAGGAACCTTCTTGATGTGGTCAGCACAGTGGTCATAATTAAAAACAATCATAAGTTGCAACCCTCAGCATCAGATAAATTCAATTATTAAACCTTGAACAACCAAATTCAATGACAAAAATATGTCTTACAACTGCTGTGATAATTAACTGTGACAATAAGGGTATTACAATCAAACCAAAAACAAAAAAAGGGGACCACTAAAAATTCAGCCCTAATGACCAGACTTATTATGGAGGTGGGACGGTAAGGAAAAAAGTGCTTGGCAAAGCACTAAGAGAGGATGTAAAACACTTTAACTCAGCAGAGCTACAACAGAAAATGAACTGCATAACCTGCTCTGAGACTCAGAGAAGCAGTGCTTTAGAGAAACATACATTTCCCTAAATAAAGGCATTTCATTTTTTTCTTACCAGATGCTAAAAAAATATCAGTCGCCTTTCTTTGTTTCTGAGCCTTTTTCAAAAATAAAACTACCATTGCTGCTCACTGTCTGGATAATGTACAGCTGTCTTGAGTGTACTCTGGCACGGTACTGAAATATACACACATAAGATGTTCTACGGCTTTGGCAACACAGATTTTTCTTCCTTTTATGCAAATACAGATTGTCTGAAATCTAATGTGGAAGAGGGTGTAAATAAAGAAATAAAGATAAAAAGATAGAAGAAGAAGGGATGGAGGGATGGAGGAAGACAGGAAGGAGTCAGGAAGGGAAAGAGGTAGAGTCGTGGACAGAGAGAAAGAAAAGGAGAAAAGAGAAAAGGTCGACAGTGGGTGGGAAAGAAAGAGAAGGGAGGATAGACAGAACAGAGAGGTTCAGGCACAGAGATAGAAAGAGGGAGGTGGGATTGAAAATGGCACAAAAAGTGAATAATCACTCCCTCCCTTCTTTCATCTACAGGCTTAAAGGCTTAATCTGCCTCCTGCGAGTGTGTGCGCTCGCCTGTGTGTGCGTCTGTTTACACGAGTGTGTCAAGCTGCTGGTGCTGCTCCAAAATGAGCCACCAGAGAGCAGCAGCCGCTCACATTTAATCGGATTCTGAATCTGACATCCAAGTAGCATGTGATTTTGCACAGTATGTAAATAAACTGCGTTTATGCTCGTGTGTGTGTGTGTGTGTGTGTGTGTGTGAAGTTTTCTTTCATTCCAAATGTAAGAAACTGTTCACGTTGCCCACTGAATGGGGCTGGATTTTTAACTTCACTTTTAAAAGTAGACATCATAGAGCTCAGGGTTGATAGGAGTAATGCACTGGATGCCACTTTCTGTCCACCCACAGAGCTAATTACTCTGCCATTTTGCTCACCCACACTCAACACTCTGCTTGGAAGGTAAAAAAAAAAACCCAAACAAACACAAAGAAAGAAAATCAGGAAATTTTAAGAATGAATATGTAATTTCCATATTTAACTTGATGTCCTTGTTTTCTCCAATCACAGCTGTCAGTTTGTTAAAGACAATAGAGCCTCTGTGTGTAAGCATCAAGGTTCCAACATGATTTAATGACACCACCAAACAGCTAAATGTGAGACTGTTTCGCAATCAATCTCCGAAGTGTTTCAGGGTATTTTCAGACCTTCTGAAATCCTGCAAGCACTTCTGACAGCATTTTTCTTGGCAGCTGCCCTGTGAGGGCAGGCTTCTTGGAAATGGTCTACAAACGCATTTCAGAGTCCGGCGTGATATGTGTCTGTAATGCTGGCTGCGCTCTAGACAGTGTGTCGAACAGAGATTACCCTAAACTGTGTCTGCCAGACAGTTATCATAGCCGCTTCATCATTTCCTCTGTAACAAAGTCTGTACAGCCTCGTTGCCACCCTGATTTCAGACCTGATGCTTCTGCTGCGCCAATGCAACTGCGAATCAGCTGAATATAAAAGGATAGTGTGATATTTTGGGACAAAAGATGTCAATACCTAGTTTTTAAGCCAATATTAATTTTGTTCTAATGAGCCTCTCTGCCCAAAAAAACAAGCATTATCTGGTTTTCCTCCTAAATTTTAATCAGGGTGCAAGGCTTTTGAAGCAGCATTTAGGGGATGATAAATGGATGTTACAGCTATAGAAAAATCCATACTGAGAGGTTGTTTTGGGTAGAGTGTCAGCTCATTTACGATGGGTAAGGCAGGTGGTCACTTAAAAGCCGAAAGAAATCTCACTAAACCCTCCAAATGCATGCTTTCTGGATGGTGGTGCAGTGGTGAGCTCAGGTCTGTATCTGTACCTGTGTGGGCACTGGGAGCAGGGCTTGTTTGGCAAATGGTGAATCTAAACTGACTGTAGATGTAGATATGAGTGCAGTTATTGTTTTAGCTATCTGTCCAGGGTGTCCAGGCTCCAGGGCTACCCCAACGACCTTGAATTAGATAAGTGGTTAAGAAAATGGATAGATATTTTGTATAATTTTGTGATAAAAGGCAGCATTTTTTAAAATCATGATGACATAAAAGGATGGCATAAACAGCCATTAAAAAAAAAAAAATTAAAAATAGAGTTTTAACTGACACCTGGCTCCAAGTAGTTAATATATTTATTAGTATGTGGAACACAAACCTGAGTCCAGCTCCAAAAAAAAACCAAACAAAAGTCTGCATCATCTACGAGTCTGACGATGTCAACAAGGCTCCTGCCTGCTGTTCCATAGTCAATGAGCTGTTTGTCAGCTAGCCATGTAGTTAGATTAGCTGTCCCAGACAGTGGAGCCAACAGTGAAACAAATGGAGCTGAGACAGATGTGAGCTTTCGGTGCCATCCTTCACTGTCAGAGCAGCCAGATTTAACATCCACAGCTTTAACACTGCAGCTCTTATAACATATAGGTTGGCATTCAGCATTTGTGCCAGCTGCCTGCGTGAATGACACTTACTGAGGAAGAGCAGGACATACATAGTACAGATTTCACACCTACTTAACTGTGAAAGGTGAAAGACAAAACACATTTTCTCCTGGCATCGTGTGAAAGTTAATTAAACTATATAAGATGAGTATTAATAGGAGGAGTAAAATGTCTAGAGACAAAAAAGTAGAAGTGGCACCAAGTATTTCTTCCTGCAGTTAATATCCGTATAAATTAGAAGAGCTGGGTGGTCTGAAATGAGGGATTGTATGCTGAATTTAGGTGGAGACAAAAAACACAAATTTAAAGATGAGTTCTGCCATGTTGAATTTTGTGCTCTAACAAATGATTATTGAAATATTTTCTTGAATATTGGTGGTAAATTCTATAGCTGACACATGACCAAGTAGTCCATAATTTTAGCTTCTTTATTCTAAGATTGTAAGTAAAGACTTTCTGTTTTTTGGAGTGTTTATCAGAGAAAAAATCTAATTTCTTCATTGTAGCCTCAGAACACTATGCTCTTTTTCTGCTGCCTTGAAAATTGCTATTTGGCTGTATGTTTATCTCAACATATATGGTTTGTATTGTAATAGCATGACATCCAATTATTCCATTAGAGGAAAAAGCGCTTGTTGCTCTAATCTCACAAAATGCAATACATTTTTTTACAAACTCTGATGGTAAAAAGGACAAATATTGAAACAAGCTAATGATATTTGCTCTCTGCTGCAAAGTGCTGTCAGACTTATTCTTGAGAATGAGCCTCACCTTCTCTGCTTTGGGTGCGAGAGCGCCTTGAGCGGGGGTGTGGGAAGGGCCCGGCGATGGTGGCTGCAGTGGACTGGCTGGCTCGCCGTTGAGGAGTACCGCTGACACGTTTGGAGGTGTGAGGCAGGAGAGAGGAGAGGAGAGGGGGAGAATGGGACGCGAAGCTGGGGAAGAGAGGGGTGAAGGCCCTAAGCTGGGTCCCGGGGACACCATGGAGAGAGGACGACCTGATTGGCCAGGGCAGCGCGAGGGAGAGGAGCTCTGAGAACGCAGGGGAGATATGGCCACCGTGGGGCGCTCTGGGCTTCCAGCAGAGGGACTGTGAACTAAAACACACACAAATACAGTGTGGATTAGTATAATTGAGGGGTCTTCACGGACTGCAGCCATCACTCAGCATTAGGCCCAGGAGGGAACATATCAGTGGTTTGACATTGAGTTTGACTGAGTAATCACTTAATATTGGAGGAGAGAATTGGTATTAAAATTGTGTCTCTGTCAGTGTCGCTGAAATAATAGGTCTGCATGTATGTAAGGAGTTAGCAAAGTCATCTTTGGTTCATTTAAGATGTACCCATGCTACTGGACTGTTTGTATATCAAACTTAGGTCTCTATCTCCCAATATAGTGGGTAACACCGAATGTAATTACTTGAAATACTGCTGTGTCCGAGGCACTGGTGCAGTTTGCACAGGACAGAAAGCATTAGAAGCAGTTTAGTGAGCTGACTGAGAGAAGACTAACAGTTAGTCACAACCCTTGTTGTTGCAAAAATGTAAATCTCAGAGTTGTCAACACTTGTTCGTTCCTAACAGGCCAATCTGAGAAGTTTGCCAAAAATGTCTCAAATTGCAAGTTTAAAATATAAATTTATAAGCCAACTTGTCCAACAGTTGATGCTTTTATCTGCAGAGGCATTAGATAGTCACTTATAAATTATTTCATACATTTACAATTACATTCATTTCTTTTATATTAAGAGTAAACTGCAGAAAACACTATCTGGCACTATTAGGAAAGATCACCACAACAATCACACACATACTTTAAACTAAACCCTTCTAGAAAGAAAAACTCTCTGAGATGTCCTGAGTTTGGAGCAGTTTTCTAAGCTGTTAGTTGAAATAAGGACATTTGGTGCTCATGAGAATAAAAGTGCACAAGAATACAAACCCACAATAACATTCAGGCAAGCACATGCATGCGCATGCATACACAAACAGACAGATACTCATGGTTGCTAGCCACCTGCTCTTCTACACTGCAGCACACAGGCAGAAATCCACAGAGAGGTGTGCTGGTCATGTGATAAAACCACAAAATGCCAGAACTATGCACATACTTTATTTTGTAATTGAGACCAGATGCGTCTGTGTGTGCTTGTGTGTGTGTGTGTGTGTGTGTGTGTGTGTGCTGTGCGTATATGTAAGAGTGAGCGCTAGAGAGGGAGAGGAAAAACAGAGCGAACGGAGAAGCTCTGTCATTACGCCTCCATAAAACAAAAAGCACAGTGATGTCATTCAGCTGTGTGTTTTGTGAGTCTCTCTGTTCACTTGTGTGTACGTATGTACGTGGGAGTGCTCATGTCTGTATGTGTGTTATTCTTGGCAATCTTCTCACAGTGTGTACTCTTCAGCTTCCCAAATGAAACACTCACCATTATTTTCTCAAAGGGAGAAAGCAAAGATTCAAAGAGAGAACAAGGCCGATATGATCGAGACCTTGTATGGACACTGCGTTGTGCGTTTCTGAGAACTGTATGTAAGGGTGCTTCTGGAAAAAAGCAGCAACACTACATGATCAGTGTGCTTAGCAATGTATTTATGTTGTGTACATAAGTGCAGTGTCTTTATGTGTCAGTGCATGTAGTAACACTGCCATTGTGCTAAATTATCCAACTGAGGTACAGTGTGTTCTTGTACAGTTTTTCTGAATGTAATATCTCATGTCTAGTGTTATTCCTGGAGGTTTATGTTGTAAAGTGCAGAGATAGAGTATATGTGTATAAGAACTGTACCTGAATTATATTTAAGTTTTCCTACTTTACTGAGGCCTATCCAGTGGCAATCAACATGTTGCAGATATAGACAATATAAGCATGTTGGAAATGCATTATATTTATGCCACAACATACCCTCACAGCCACTTTATTAGGTACACCTGTTCAATTGCTCGTTAACACAGATCTAATCAGTCAATCATATGGCAGCGACTCACTGCATTTAGGCATGTAGATATGGTCAAGACGACATGCTGAAATTCAAACTGAACATCAGAATGGGGAAGAAAAGTGATTTCAATTCTATTCAATTCAATTTTATTTACATAGTGCCAAATCACAACAACAGTTGCTTCAAGATGCTTTATATTTTAGGGTAAAGACCCTACAATATTAGAGAGAAAACCCCAACAGTCAGATGACCCTCTATGAGCAAGCACTTGGCAACAGTGGGAAGGAAAAACTCCCTTTTAACAGGAAGAAACCTCTGGCAGAACCAGCTTCGCACTGACAGGAAGGCAAAAGTAACTCAAATAACCACTCGTTACAACCAAAATATGCAGGAGAGCATCTCTGAATACATAACATATAGAACCTTGAAGCAGATGGGCTACAGCAGCAGACCACACCGGGTGCCACTCCTGTAAGCTAAGAATAGGAAACTGAGGCTACAACTCACACAAGCAGCAACTGATTTTTCGGCTGCACAAGTGGCCCATGAGTGTATTTTACAACTGCATCATAATGTAACAGGGCAATGAAGAGGAACCTTGTTTATCATGTTGCCTTGTAACAAAAATACAGCAGCTGCTTCTTCTATATGTCAAAGTATGTCCCATAAATTACTATTTTTCTCTGTTTGGTTTGGGAAAACCTGAATGGATACAACCACTCTCTTCAATTCAATACATCTGCGATAAACTGCATGACCTTAACTCAACATTAGTGCACAACTGTTTGCCACCATAATATACTGTCCAAATACCTTTGGCTATTTTTGTGTGCGTGAACACTACTAACTGGTTCTAATTTATTTAGGCACATTTTTCTTGTTTGTTTTTATTTAACTGCTGCCAAAAAACAATTGCACATGACTAACAACACGGAAGAAACTGGAGATTAAAGAGGTTACTTGTAAAACTGCACATGTAGCTACTTGAATTAATGACTGTTCAATATTCCATTATTCTGTAATCAAAGACTAAGGGCCTGGACTCTCTGCTACTTTAAGACCGTAGGCTGGTGAGCTAAAGAGCATTAAAACTGGAAAAATACTGCACATCTCAATGTGATTTCTTTTTACTTGCTGAACATTTCTTTGCAGCAAAGATTCAACTCTTCCCCAACACAGTGTCATTTTAAGAGGCTTTAATGTTTTTCCTTCTCTTACAGAAAATCTGATTCTTTGTTTTTCACAAACA
Source organism: Paratilapia polleni (assembly GCA_015106735.1). Lineage (NCBI taxonomy): Eukaryota > Metazoa > Chordata > Actinopteri > Cichliformes > Cichlidae > Paratilapia > Paratilapia polleni. The sequence goes on along the minus strand of VUQI01038649.1, from coordinate 35,294 downwards.
TATGTCTATTTAAGAATTACTGATTTCTCATCACAGAAAACATCCATTACCTACTATAGGATGCAGTGTCTGTGCCAATTTCTTAGTTTGTGATAACACTGGTCTACAGCCAGAATACTTCCTAAATAAATCTAGTCAAACCTTTGCTAATTTTTGTCAGCTTTTAAATCTTATCATATTATCTCTATTTGACCTTTTAGAGATAATATTGATCTCTACTCTGACCTTGGAACTCACCTTCTATCAGCAGGAAATATGTAATGCTGCAAAGTAAAGTTACATGTTTTTTCAATATATTAAAATATCCCGTAAGTAATATTTTTCTTTTTTTTTTCACAATATGTTGAAAGTACTGTGACTCGTAAAACTTGCACCAGTGAAATGCATAAAACCTTTGAATCTTCTCTACTGGTGTCCTACATTGTTAAATAATAGACAAAGATGTAGCCAAGTGCTGAAAGCAACATGTCTGCATGTCATAATATTCTGGTTAACTGATGACACTGACATTTCTCCATGTCACAACATCCCATCTAGACTCTACATCTTAACCTGGCCTGGCAGGCTGGGCTCCAAATAAATTCAGGACAGTCTTTTGTGAATTGGGGAGGAATAACTCTGGTATGCTTTCTAAAATAAAGTTTGAAATTACGTTTCTCTATGTAGACCTTTTTTCAGACTTTTAAATTGTCATATAATGAAGAAAAATGAAATATTATCATATAGCAGCGACCACAAACAGATGAGAACACATAACCTTAAAGATGATGATTAAAACTCATCTAAAAAATGTACATAGATGTAAAATCTAAAAATGGCAGCCAATCAGCTGTTTTAATTGTCATATTTGGACAACTTTACAGATTTAAAATGTGTAATATATATTTCTATGAGTGTACATGTTTCTGCTTACCCAGCTGCATTGAGGTGCGTGCCTGGTTGACCATATGCTGGCTGGAGCGCAGGCAGTTCTTTAGCTGGGCGGCGGCAGTTTGTGGCGAGGAGGCGGGACTGATGCTGTTAACAGAGTTGGCTGAGTTTACCAGTGGGGTGGAGGGACGAGACGAAGAGGGCCCAGGGGACCCTGGAGACGAAGGGTCAGAGATTTTACTTGCCACCT
>VUQI01038649.1:0-30291 GCA_015106735.1 Paratilapia polleni | reverse complement strand
TAATCCCCCCCCCCCCCGCGCGTTCACAGCAGTTTACAGTTCCCTCCTGGTAATGGCTTCCCAGATTATGCTTCTGGTGAATTTGCTGGCTTGACCTAATCATTTTGGTGGTTTTTGTAGCCACAGTGTAGGGTTGAGGCTGAAGCAGGAAGAATAAATGATCACCATGAGGAAGTCAGTATGCACCAGATTGCACCTTTCTCCACAAAAATTGCCTTTTGGGTATGCCTTTGTGGCAAGAGGCAGTCTGAGCTCAAAGAAACACATGTGCAATTGCATGCCAATGGCTGCAAAAAATTACATTGCAAATTACAACAACTGTGTTAATGCTACTGCTCGCATTGCCTTTGTGAGAGGACAAATTTAGGGTGTTAGTGTGATTTTATTGCAATGCCAGGTACATATGACAAAAAAATTAACTGAGCAAAAAGGCCTTAACAGGACATGAACAGATTAAAAATTTAACTTGTGTGCCCTTTGCTTATACTGTGGGGAAATTTAGTCACTTTTCCACCTTAGGTGAAGGAGTTTAACTGTGCTTTATGGTTCATCACCACAGCTACAGCCCTAATATGATTGGCAGTCATAATAAGAGCTGGTGGAATTCTCTAAAAGCAAAGGAAAGGTGCTTTAATGTTCCTTTATTACCTCATTAAAGCACAGTACACACTGGACATTTTACAAATAGAAAGAAGATGATTCAAAAATAATTTATGAATCAAAAGTAATGCACCATCTGGCTGTTCATGAAAGCATCACTAGGTAAATTACCAATGCATTTTCCATCTTATGCAATAACTTGCCAATTTCTTTACATGTTTTGACAAAGAAGTTGAACCCATAAATGCACTATAAATATTACACTATCTGCTTGTTAACAACTTGTTATCTTGCATGCAGCCCTTTGTAATGTGGGTATAGAAAAGATTATATGCTCTATTTAATTGATGGAAGTGAAGTTTCACAGCACAGCATAAGATACCTTTATTGCCAGCCTTTTACTTCAGTCACAGAAGCTGAAAGCCTTGCCTTAATAAAGGCTAGAGTTAAAATGGATTTTCCACTCAGCAGGAAGAGAAAATATAAATGGACACAAGGGTGAGCAACAAGTCTCAATGTGACAACCATTTCGTTTCACTTTACTGTTTTGCTTTTCAGCTTTGGTAATGAAGTAATAGTTCTCAGAGTGTGGTCCAAGTTTATTTAGCCTGCATGAAACAACCCGGTAGCGTTGAGGCTAAAGTATCTCTGTTATCTATCTTCAGTACATTGTAGTTTCACCTCAGCCGACATATCTCAACAACATTTGTCATTGCATAATTAAGTAGCCAAGCGTATGTGCAGCTGGGTTCACCGAGCACTGCCGTTGCTTTTTACATTTTTACAATTCTCCTTTACATTTCGTTGACCTCATGGTGTTTTCAGGTTCAGGGTAGGATTTTCAGGATCTCTGACTATTTGACCACATCCCTGCAGTACCCTCCACTTTCCACACCCCTATTCTTGATCTTACTGACCTGGACACAGGGGTGACATAGTTTCCTGGGAAGACACCAGAGGCTGCAGTTCTCAATGACGTGCCTTTGAACCATCCATCTTGACATTTCTCTGTCACTCGATACATCTCCCCTTTCCTAAGTTCCAGCTCATCAGCCTTCTGGGGTTTGTAGGCATATAATGCCAGGTATCTGAGGGAGAAAAGCAACAGACCAAATGCAAAAGTGAGTCAAATAATAAAAAGATTTAAGTGTACAGGAAATATGGAGCAACTGTTCACTTAATTATGAACTCCCACTGGACATCTTCATCTGAAAGCATGCATGCGGATTACTCCTAATGGACTGTTCTGCACATTTATGAGTGAACAGAAGCAAATTAATCTGTTAATAAAGTGACGTTTGGTCCTTCCACCATAAATCCCCCATTTTCACAGTATATTTCATGTCTGTTTATGCAAGTCTCTTTTAGAAAGAGAGGGCAGGAATGGGACTCTTACTCCAAATATGAACAGTTTTCAGATATCAGTAACTGGTTAAAGTGAGGCTATCACTGTAGACTCTTAGCTTTTTTTTTACTTATCACCCAAACATTGACCCGCGACCCTGAATAGGATAAGCGGAAGAAAATGGATGGATGAACCCTAACATTGCAAATAAATATAGTGACTTATACAGCTGACACCAGCTTATATACACGTTTTTGAGATATACGTCTACTTGAGAAGTTTCTCTCTGCTATACATAAATGTACAGCGCTATATCGTTTTGGCCTTTATTTACCCACTAATGTATTTAAGAATACATTCTCTAATACAGTAGTACAGTTGCTGAGTAGCTAAATGAAAATATATATAGACAGATCTTACAATAACTTCATACAAGTTCCCATTATGACTATTTGAACTATAACACAACAAAAATCACAGTTAAAACATATGATAATTGGAAAGAGTCTGTTTCACATCAAATCTAAGATGTATTGCTGCTTTTGTATACTTCATACCTTTACAGAACTACACTTTCAAAAAATCCTCTAAAATTATTCAAGTGCTTTTTGTCTCTGAAGGAGCAGCGTGGCCACTAGAGGCTGAATGAAACATTTTCCCTCCTGAATCTTACAATGTGCCGTAAATGTCCTGGTTTACTTGATTACAAACACATTTACCGATCAATTTAGCAGTCAGCATCTTCCTAAATGTGACTACATTTTGAGTTTTGTGTATTGTACAAGTACTACATATACGTGATATCATGGTGCTGGTGCTGGCAGACATTCATAGTATGTGGTGCCAGACTCCAACAGAAGACGATAATACCAGAGAGTAAACAAGTCCTATATATGCTGCCTTCCCGTTTCCATGGTAACAGATGTGGGGACTGTCTCCCGTCTCCCCATGGCAACAGGAATAGTTGCCAGGTCAAGATGAAAACATCCGACCTCATCAGTAGAATGAACCCACTCCGGACACACGTGTCTGTGTGTGTGTTTGAGTGTGTGTATGTGTGTGTGTGTGTGTGTGTGTGTGTGTGTGTGTGTGTGTGTGTCCGAGTGTGTACCTACTACTTGGAAGGTGATATTATTAAATCTGACAATGTTGCTGTATTTGGCTCACATCCTGCAGGAAGGACACCGGTTAATAGTAAACAGCACACACACACACACACACACACGTAAGCACACACACGTAAACACATACACTTCTATTTCTATACTAGTGAGGACCCTCATTGGTGTAATGCAGTTCCTGGCGCCTAAGCCCAAACTTAATTCTATGTTTTTTTTTTATCACAATACTTTTATTTGTTTGAAGAAAGATTAACAGAAACAATAAAACAAACAAACAGGTACAAAAAATATACAACAAATATCTCCTCCCATTCGATACATGGTAACACAAATCCTACAAAATAATGCCATTATCTTCTTGGAATTTAAAAGAAAACCAAGGTTCATTAATGTTTGTTAATTTTTATTATACCTTAGTTCTAATTCTAACCTTGGGTGGAGTGTGGACTGAACAGATGTCCTCACTTTCCAAAAATATCCTCACGCTCAAGGTCTTACACTCCACGCAAAGATGGAAGCACAAGAGAACAAGAACACACTCACCTTCAAGATACCTTTAGTTTCCTAATTAATTAATTTGTAGGTTAGTTATTAGGTAAACCTTGGTTAGCACTGGTGTTTCACCAAACATCATGTCCCTTGAGCACTTAAATTTTCCAAAGAATTTAATATGGTTTTTGTGAGTGTGTCTAAAGTTAATAACAAAGTCTCCAACTGTAGCACATTAAACATTACTTTGCTTATCATGCACATCTATACTAAGTCATAGTAGCCCTCTAGGGTAAGAATTTTTTGTCATATTTGGAAAGACACGTCTAAAAAAATTTATTTTGCATGTATCTCTCGTCCCTCTTTTTTGTTTGCTAATGGTCATCTTTATGAAATCGCATAAAACATCTACAGTAAAATGCTGTTAAGAGCATTGTTATGAAACACTGATGTAGGTATCCCACAAGTGAGGGAATAATGTGTAGCTGCATTTTTTCCTTTCTGGGGGGGACATTTCATCATTGACCAGTGGAGGAGTAAATGTGGTTGCAGAGGTGGTGGAACATGGCCAATATTTCAGAGCACAACAAAGGAAATATTTTAAATGCTGCCAACAGGCGGCTTCTGAAATCAAGCTTGGATCTCAGGCACACATACGCTGAACAGGCAGGTGGAAGGGCGATTAAAGGGAAAAAAAACAAAACAAAAGTCACAGCTGGGTGATCTCACAGCACTGAGGTGGACTCACATGTTGAGTGGGAGCTGAACCTTGGCATGGGCCAGCAGCTCAGAGGTTATGGATGCCACTTTGGGGGGCACCAGTACCCCTGCCGAGGAGGGAGAGGGACCTGGGGGAGATGCATCCTAAGAGAAACACAGAAAGACATACACTGAAAATGGTTATTTTCAAAATTCCTACAACCCACATGCAGATTTTCAGTATACTTGCTGGGTATTATTCACAGAATACAAACTGAACCCACGTATAAATGCAACCAGAGGCGGTATTTGTAAGAGAAATGCGTCTCTAGTGAAAAGCTGTAAATAAGAGGAATGATTTTATTTACATGAAACTGGACGGATAGGTGATTGGGGAATAAGTTATTAAATCCAGAGGAACAGAGTGACTGAAGTGAACTCTGGCTTACAAAATGCAAAAAACCAAGGAATCAGAAGGGGCATTACACTGGCTGATACTAGCTGCTTGCAGATATAATTACATCTTAAGGAGTGTATTTGCTGACTGATATTTAACTAGAAAGTGCAGTGCAAAAAGAGCAGAAAGCAGAAAGATTATTGATTTTAGACAGTTATTACAATTTATAAACCTGAATAATGACACAATGTGATTTTCAATATATGCTTCTCACATATAAAACATGATCTCAGTGTTAACCAAGCAATGTAATACTTTCACATAATGCAGGAAATTTACATCTAATAAAGTATTTTTTATGCAGAAATAAATCTATTTTCATTCAAATAAAGGCTCTGAATACCACCACTGCTGCATTTCCTAATTACAGCATCTGTGTACATTACAGTGTGTGCATGAACCTGGATGCGTGCAGCAGCTCTGGGGTCAGAGGAGCTGATGAGGACTGGGTGGGAGATCTCCATGCTGTGTCTGTTGTTGAGTTGGGCGGCCCTCTGGCTGACGGACAGTGCAGTAAACGAATGGCGCTTCTTGGCGTTCTTCTTTCCTTCACCTCTCCGATGGCCAGAACCATTTCCATTAGATGGGGAGGCGCTGGGGGAGGGCCCCGGAGAGCAGGGTCCCAAAGGGGCTGGCTCAGAGCTCGGACCTGGTGCATTAGCTAGTATAGGCTTGTCAATCTCCATCAACTGCTTTGCTGTTTCATTTAACTGAGAGGAGAGGAGAGGAGAGGAGAGGGGGAGGGAATTATGAGAGAGAGGAGAAAAGACGTTCAGGTGTTCGATTTCAGACCTGAGTGGTTCAAGTACATCTCCAAAACACTGAAGTGTGTTTGTGTGGCTCTCTTGTTGCATGTTCTTCCTGGCAGCTTTTCAAACCAGCAGCACAACAATCATCACTTACAACAGCTGGTCTGGTGAGACTCCCTCTGTGTAACACTCTGACAGTATCTCAAACACACAGATACTCAAATAACCCACCAAAAAGTAAGCATCCACTTTACTCGCCAGAATTTACTTCTTTTTCTCCTCACTATAGATGATCCAGTACATTAAATGTTTCAGTTATTTTTTTTAAGATACAGAGTATTTCCAGGCAAAACTGTTTTTGTGACAGCACTTCTCGATGTAGTTCATATATGTAAGAATGAAAGAAAATATAAAGTAATTCCTAGTTTTTCCTTTTTAAAAAATGGGAAAATTAATTCAAAATATCATTGACTGGCTGATTAAAAAAAAGAAAGATTAGCTGTATGAATCTAACATCTGGTCAGAGCCCTGGATTTTAATAACGTGTTGATTTTTTTTTTCCCACCAGAAATTGATGAGGAAGAAAAACCTACTTTAAGGTAACAGAGCTCACACTATCAGTGCACGTTTTGGCACGTTTATTGACAGTGTGATTTACTGACCGTTTGAAACAGCTGGAAGAGGAGAAGATGCCTCATTTTGTTGTGGTAAAGAAGAAAAAGAATAAAAAAAGAAGTAAGGTAGTCAGTAAATTAAGTGTGCAAAGTGTTAAGTTCTATGTTCCCTTATAGCTGATAAATAATTTCACTTATTTAATCCTGCTTTGAAACAGTTACACATGAAAGACACTTCTTATGCAATAAGTACGAGACATCTAACTTATGGATCACTGTGCATGGAAACGGGTAGGAACCTTCATTTGTGCTGTTCATTTGTGGTTTGCGACTGACCTACAACAAGAATTATCTTGGTGTAGTCCTGATCAGGTCTATCAGTGCTGCTGGCTGCCATTTATAACTGTATGATGATGTGTCATATCAGCAAGGAAGAGGCCAAAATTGTTTATCAGCATAAAACAAGTAGTGAAAATATGAGAATGAATGTTTCACAGAAATTTAAACAAGCAGCAATCTGCAATATTTTCCAAATGTTGAAAAAGCCTATATATGAACTTATCTGATTGTGTGTTTCTGTAGATGTGAGCACACCTTTGATTGTAAATGGGATTACTGTTTATAGTTGGAAAGCTGGGAGGAACAATTTGTGTTTTTTTGACCATTATGGAGCTTTGAAGTAGTTTAAGCTGGCAGCGAAGATGCTTTACTGTCACATGTTCCTTGTACCATCCAATTATTCATCTAGGCAATCATTACAAGCAACCTGCTGCTCATTAATTCTTCTTACTCCACTGCGTACACTGCTTCTCTTTGTTACTGAAGTATCTGTTGCTTGCAATTCAACACCCTTCATCTCCCCAGACAGAAACCCTGGAGCTTTTTACATAAATACTACATGCACATAAGCATCTGAGTGAAAGAAGTTTCACTTTTGCTACCTCAGTGAAAGTCTAACATTTCCTCTGCATATTTTCTATAGTGTAAAGCCAGGATCCTCAAAGTGCTGCCTGTGGGCTAATGGCAGCCCTTTGTCACATGTTGTGCAGCCCGCAAGCATGGCAAGAAAAGAATGCACAACTGTACATGTAGTTTATCCACACTCCATGCCAGATTATGTTATGGCACAGCACAGAACACGACCAAAGGAGCAACTCTCTTCAATTTTAACTCTGTTCTAGTCATCATAGCAGACTGAACCTTCCTTACATTAACAAATACAGCTGGTGTCGAAAAGAACTATGAAAAGTACAGACAATTACTAACATTACACCTCTGAACAGACAGATTACTAACTAGATTCAACATATAAACTAATACATCAACAGACAATATCAACTTAGGCTTCCTCCAACAAATTTATAACACATTTATATATTTATATACATGTGTGTGAGCGAGAGAGAGAGACAGAGAGAGAGTGTGTACAGGGCTGCCCTGTCTGGGTTTAGTGTTGGTGGTGATGTTGCATTTCCATATTAATAGATATGCTAATCAAAGCCAAATCATATGCTAATGAGCATGATGGATTGATGCTGCAGATATAACTCACTTTGCTCTCATGAGGCTGACTAGAGGACACACACGGAGGCACACACACACACACAGAACACCCCCCCTTCACACACACACAGAGGGTCAGCAAGGCATTCAACACTAAGTCACTAAGTGACTTACACAAATGCATTCCAGTTAGTGTCTGTTAATACAACACACACACACTTTAAGCTCCTCTACTGAAAGTGTGTGTTATCACTATAATGCTAAGACTATGATTATGCTGCAGTAAAGGACAGAAGACAGAAACATAATGGTGTTTGAGTGAAAGTGAGAGAGTTAGAGGGAATAGAGAGAAGTTTTGATAAGCACAGTTCTTCATTTGGTGCTTTTGGCTGAATGAAATCTCCAAGGTCATCTATTATGTGTTGAGCTAACTGTACTGTGTGTCTTTTGGAGAGTGAGTTCCTCTCTCGGGGTAATACTGAGACTCGAGCTGATGAGTTGATATCTGCACTGCGAAAAGGGTAAGCCAGCAGGACACAAGCATGCACTAGCACACACACACACACACACACACACACACACACACACACATAACCGGTGGCAGGCTTGTGCCAACTTTCTCTTGCTGCAGGGATACATAAAGTGAAACAGTGACAAATAGAGAAACTGTGACCCAAACCTCTCCACAACAAAACAAATCAAAATAAAAGAATGTGTCCCAAGTTTGTCTCCAGTTACCATCATTAAACTTAAATCAGCCATTGCCACTGAGCACAAGCTCATGTACACTGGCCTCGTATCTGCTTGAAACCACTCTTCCAGCAGCTATTTAACTTATTCAACGCAATCCAGCCCACTCACTATATCTGCCGAAAGTCATGTCTGGTATAGTATATCCAAATGCAAAATATCCACTCCATGTGTATGTGAACTTAACAAAACCATCTATTCTTTTACATCATCCACCCTACATTTATCAAACATTACAAAAAATCCACCTACACCTACCAAACTAATCAGAAATTTAACAGTCAGCAACATTAATTAATTTTTGCTCTCTTGTTTTAGTTCTCTTTTCTATACAGTTGAGATTGGAAACAGAGATGTGCTGATGCAAACTCTTGCATAAGCTGCGAAAGACCTATTGACATAATCAGATAAAGCGTAGATAATGAAAAAATAATTATTCTGGCATGGGTCTTAAAACATGCAATGTATTGACATGTATGAAAAGATCAGAGCACCCAGCTCTGCAGCTATGCATGGTTTCTCATGTCATTAAGATGCTCAAAATAATAGTGTCAAAAATAACAGCTTTTCACTTTAGTGAGACTGTCAGAGGAGCTGTACTAATGCAGAGGGTCCCAACAAAAAAACTCAGGGCTTTCTGGCAAAAAAAAATAGTTGGTAGAACTTTTGATGCAACACATGTGGTTTGGATGGTCAACCAACTATAAATAATTGCCCATTTCCTGAGTATTACTTTAAAATTATACATCAGAGAAAAAAGGACACCAGGTATGCACTTCATATGCAGTAAGGTAGACCTACACAGCTCTCAGTATGTCATTTCACATCTGGCATTAGATTCCATCTCCACATGCTTGAGTGACCTGTGACTGGACCTCACTTTTCCCGCTCTATATGCAAAACAACACAAGTGTATTATTTCTGTTTGCGAAGACCAAATATCAGAGTCATGCACAGGTCAGTGTTTGCAAATACACATTCTACCTGTACCTGAATAGCTTAGCAGACTACTAGAACCAACCTCTTATCTCCAATTATCACCAAGCAAATCCAACCAGCCCCAGACCAGTACCAGAGATATTAAACATATAGTCACCCACCTGAAGGTGCTTCATTTTTACTGAACTCTTTGATGACAAATTATCCAAAGTGTCTTTTTTATCTGCAAACTGAATTCTGTTAAAAAAAGTGTCAAAAATGAATCCCAATAATATCTGTTACAGCTCAATAATATCAGCTAAATGGGCTCAAATTTTTACTTGAGCAAGTGGCAGGCAGCCTTATGCAAAAACAAATGACTAATGACAGGCTGCGGGTAACCAAGCAAGTGCAGGACTCCGCCAGATGCACTGCTGCTTTGCACCTGCGGGAGGCACGCCACTTGAGTAGGAGGTCCTTTGAAGCCGTCCACAATGGTGTAGCCACTGCAAAAAACAATGTGCCCATATGTGGCACAGACCACCTCTGAATGAGGTCTGAGTGATTGGATGTTATTGCATCTATGTTGCATTAAAATCTGGAGCTGTCTACTTATGATTGGATCATTCAAAATTAATGTTAATATCTGGTCTGAACAGTGCCACAGATCAGCAGAGGTTCCAGCTGGGTCTTCCTTATTGGTTTTTCAATGATGACACACACACACACACACACACACACACACACTTGATATGCCCCTGTACCCCCACTGTGTGAGAGTGATGGAGAGATCTAAATTATTGATGCATCTCTATCTAATAGGACCCCTGTGTGTGTGTGTGTGTGTGTATGTGTGTGTCTTTGTCCCAACATGGCTCAACCTATGGCTTAATCACCATCACCTAAGAGAGTCTGTTTCTAGAGTTGTTAGCTAATTTCAAGGACATGATTGTGCAGCCAAGAGTCCAAGCTTGAGTAGGCTGCAAACCCAGACACAGAGAAAAAAAAAGAGTGTGATTCAGAGAGCAGTATGATTAAAGTTTACCAAAAAAAAGCAGAACAGTGATTTTTATATGCACATCTGTATGGATGTGGATTGTAACGCACGCGTTGTGTTGCATAAGTGAGTGTTTGTTATTGAACACGCGCTCTAATCAACAAGAAAAGCAATATAAAGCACCATAGAGGATGAATCCACCTTATAGTCACTTGCCTTTAATCTGTACATTAATAAATTGCTTTGACTACATAAATATATAATGTAGCTAGTGCACTGCATCTGAACTCCCACTGTGTTGAAAATCACACACACAAAAGCTCTTTCTAGTGTGGGTGAATCTCCTGTCAGTTCTGAAGGCTTCAGCGTTTGTTTTGGACAGGCCATGTGAGAATCAGTGTGTTTACAAATTTATGGTGTTGTACAGATAAAAAAATTGGAAACACACTTTCCACCAATGCTTTTTTCCCCCCACCACAGCTTAAAAGCCTTAAATGTGATCCAGTTATTTTTTTCAGTTGCACAGGGATTAAAGTAAACTATATTTCACTCTTGACAGCCATGGCACTATGAAAGAAGGTAAAATGTTTGGGGTGTTTTTAGCCTTTTACTGAGAGAAAATCCCTTAAAGGAAACTCCACTTCAGCCAAGTTTCAAATAGCATTACAAACTATGTTTGCATTTCTGGGGGTATTTATGTGCTTGGCTGTGTTTTCCTTTAGATACAGACAGGTGACAAATTCAAAGAAAATCTCAAAACCTTCATTCCTACAGGGAAAGGATCAGGCAGCTATTACACTGGGGAGGTTTTGCTAGCATGATTTGGGTCTCCTTGTGTCTTAAAGCAAATTTAGGGCTTGTGGGACAGAACTGGCACACCAATCCGACCCACTCAAAAGCCTTGTGAAGTGTGAAAATGTGGAGAGCATACTTTTTGAAGTTTTCATTGCATTTTGCAATCTTTACGCAAATCTTTAAGAATGCATCATGTCTTGAAAATGGTTTTCTGAACTGTTAATTTAATCCAAAACTAGAGGTCTGAATCGTTTTTAATTTTACAGCCCTCTTACCCACAAAGGCATTACACATGATTTGCCCTGCCATGCTGAAATAAGATGGTTAAACAACAGAGCCATGCTTTTAGGTTTCTTTGAATTCAGTAGACTGAATGAATGCTTATTATGTCACCTTAAGAAAGCTGTTAAACGGAAATGAATAGATGTTTTCAGAAGGTACTCATATTTCTTTAAACTAAAAGAAAGCAAAAACATTTTTTTAGTTATCATGCAAGGATTTTAATGGTCTGGCCCAGTAAATCTCTTGTGCTGGAGCTAAAATAAGATGGGCACCCTTGCCTTAGAGGAAAGGGTCACAAATCAATACAAAGCTGTGGTAGCGCAGCCCCCTTACTAAGACACTTCATGACGGTTTTTCCCTTCAATTTGTCACCTGTCTGGAAGTGGTCAAGCCTTAACATCCTGATATGGAAGCATAATGTGGAATCTCAACGCACAAGCATCATGATTAATGGAGAATAATGAACACACAATATGCCTGCTATCAGGGTGAATTCCCATCGTTAATTAATATTAATGCTGGAGGCTTTACAACTTTTCATTAATCAGCCGAGAACAGAGAACATGTAACCATCTCCTCTTACATGCTGACTTTAAAGTGAGTACACACTCAATGTGTCCCTCTACTCTGCACTTGTGGTACTGAGGTTATTAAAACCAAAAAAATAAATAATGCATTACTTGTTACCACTGGCAGTGAATTTAGACAAGAGATATGCTTTCACCAAGTACAGAGAACAAAGTGTAGCTGTGTTAAAAAAGAACAGAACTATGAATTATAGTAGTAGCAGTACCTTTGGTAAAATATAAAACTGGATCAGAATGCAATTTAGTTCAAATATATTTGACATCAGAAAACAATAATTTTGCTGAGCTGACCACATTTTCACTGGTGACTGTACAGATTTATCCTCCTTTCTCTAACAAATCTGAAGGCTTCCACCAGTCAGCTTTCCACATCTTCCACAGTGGACAAGAACCATCACTGATACCTCATGTTGTATCACTCTTTCAATGGACATCCTCAAATCATCTGTAAACCTTCTACCAGCAGAAGCTTCCATCCAGCTTTCCATCAAAGCAGACCATGTTTTCTTCCTCTTCTCTCAAAAGTAGCATTACGATAAATGACAATAAATGTAATAGCAGGTGTTTTGCTGCAACATCACATCACTGTTGCTTCCACAGTGGTTTGTGTGTTACATTACCTCCACATAAAGAATTGGGAAGATGCCAATCTTGTCTCCCAGCATGCCTTCTGCCCAGTTCTCATCTACTCGCCTGATTACTGTCAGCACCTCATCCTGGGGAGAGAGGAAATGAATGAAACTACAAATACACACAAGTATACACTGTACACTACACCTGCCAAATAACAGATGTTTAGCTACTTTTGTTTCACTGCAGAAAAAAAGCTTATTTGGTCTGCCTTTATAAATAAGGCATTCATAAATAATGATGCAATTTATTTAAACACGGGCTACTGATGAGAACATGGTCAAATTATTGCAAGTGTATCTTTGATGTATAAAACATTTTTTCTGCTTTGCTGATGCGCCTGGATATAAGTTTGGAAACTGGCAAATTACATGTTTAGAATCAGGCTGTTATTTTTACGTAATATTCCAGCATTATAAACTAATATCCCTGCAAGCCATACCCTATTAACTACAAACTGCAATCCTTTTCAGTGCATAGTGACCACAAGCAGGCTACTGGTTTCAAATGACTTCAGCTGCATTAATTTCAAATGTAAAATGTGAGCTAATAATGAGCTGCTAAATATGACACTCTGCAGAAATATTAAAATGGCTGCCTCAGGGCAATGTTAAGGTGAATACTGATGCATCTGTTTTTCAATTTTTTTTCTGCATCTGTCCACCTGAGCTAACTTAACACCAATCAACAGTCACGCTTATAACAGATATCAGTGTTACATACTGGTTATCAATACCATGTATAATCTTAACTTGCAGGTTACGGATAACTAGGCCTACCTAAGTGTACACTCACTTACTTACTTATGTGCATATGATATAATATCACATGTAACATAATGAATATATAATGTTCTTCCCTCTGCTGCTCCTCTCCCCACATAAAGGTCTTGATTAGACCATTATGGGATGGCAGTGATAATGCTAGTAAATGGCCGTGCATTAGTCATACTGAGTAATTACCCCTCACACTGAGAAAACAATATCACACACTGGTTCTGCATGACAACACGCATACAGCACTCCACAGGGGCACGTGTCTATGCGTGAATTATGGCTTTGCATAATTTTCAGTCGTTAACCTGTTGATTAGTTTAACCCTAAAACTCAAAATACCGTGAACTACTGATGCCCCATCATTATCTGTTATTCTGGCTGTAGAGAGCAGTGTCTCGGAAACAAGGTATGTATGCTTTACATTACTGTGATCAGTCTTAAGACGCCTACATTAGACTGAACAGTACACTGTAATTTAATAAACTATCTTGTTCTCTTGCTGCAGACACATTCAGAGTGCAAAGACAGAGTGGAGGTGTCGAGCCTTCAGTCCTAGCACAAATGAGCCTGTGTAACAGCAGGAAAAAATGATAAGCTCTGAGGAACACAACATTACAGAGAATACAAATTACTGTTTACACCAAGCCCGACCTGAATACACACTGCTGGAGGACTGAGTGTCTTCTCTCATTTCCATCCTGTTCAAAGTACAATTTCAGTGACATTTTGACAAATGGGGCCTTTTTTGAAACATCAACTGCTCACATTACCGACCTCTTATATGATGGAGGTCATTAAGATCAACAAGACTGACACAGAAAATGTATCGACACTTGTATAAATTAATTCTCAAAAACAGAAAGAGACCCCATTCAAAAAAACCCTGAGGAGTCCTGAGGATAATTAATCCCAATTCTAAATGTGTTTGACCTTAACTGTATTAAAAGATAGAGACATCACTACCAGCAGCAGCATGATACTCCACCTACAGTATTAAAAAGCTGCTTGGTCTCACAGGGCAGAAATACATGTCTTTTTTCTTGCACTTCCAGTTCACACTTTCTGTGTTGTGTAAAAGCACAATTTTCTCCTGCAATCATGATGATGCACAACCACAAGCACTCAGATTTGTAACAGACATTTTGACACACCAATCTGAGATCCACAAGAAAAAAACATATTACACAGCTGTATGGGGTGAAGGAACATATACCTAACCAGGTAGGAACATAAACCTGTTTTTCACTGACATGGTGTTTGCGCCAATGCTTCTGCCTTGATGCATTTTAAGAACCAGCCTACATTTTGACATATTAGAGAACCTCGGGTTGTGTAGGGCTATGTAGCGAAGATTTATGGTGGAAAGAGTCTTCAGACTGCATCTCCAAATTCTTGCAATACCCCCCTCCCAATTTTGCGATGGCTTTGCATAATTGCTGCCAGATATTTGGTACCGGCAGCACAACAGGTTCTAGATCAGGCACCGGCACTGCTTTAGTGGAAAAGAGGCAACAGTGACCTATTGATGGTGGTTCCTCCCTGGCCTTTGCTTTGGAAAGCCTTTTTAATATTAATTTCACATCAAACAAGGCAAAAATCCCATGTGGTGTGGAAAGGTTTCACACAATGATTTTTACTCTCAATGCCACAACACTTCTCACACTGTCTAAAAGAAATACAAATCCACATGAAAAAGAATAGATTAGACTCCAACAGTAAATAAATAGCGAGATTTTAGTGGGGTTTTTGAGTCTCATCATGGTGTAAATGCTGTCTTGGCATTAAAACAGAAGAATATTTGAAGATGAGCACAGAGAATATCAGTTGCCAGAATTTTCATTCCAAATATATGAGAGTCAGTGTTAAAATCAACCTCAGCCAAGTCCTCAAGGAGACTAGTAATGATTGCAGTGCAGCAACTCCCTGCTACTTGTCTGCTCTCTCCACAGTAGAAATACCTCATATCAAACACAATCACTTACACTGATGAAAACTTCAGCTTTAAAATCAAAAGAGAGAGAACAAAGTACAACATGACACTAGAAGTACAAATCCATAACACAATACTGCAACTACTGTTTCTTCAAATACCAACTTATTTCATATCATAGAGTACCACACCACCACACATACTAAGGGTTATTCTAGTTCTCAGCTTCGGCAGTTCCCATGGCTTTATAGCAATAACACAGATATTAGTATTCCAAGTCAAACAATTAGAAGTCATGAACAGCACTGGTATTATCAGAGATAGCAGACTATTTTGTTATCTGTGGACTCCACCAAGGAGAGCTTGCACTTGTTTCTCTGTTTGAAGATGTTCTAGTTTACATTCTATGAAGCAATCTGAAGAGCAGAGTCAGTGCTAATAAATTATTAGTGTCCTACAAAGAACCAGCCTGGTTTAACACTACAGATAAGTGTTTTCTTCTACTACAGTATTTATGTTGTTGTAAATTCTGAATACATCAGTCCTTCGGCTCTTTTCACTGATTTAACCATGTAGCCTTTTTTAAAAACTTTATTCTGTGTCTGATACACAAAATAGTGTCCTCAGGGGAGCATGTGTATGGCATGTGTGTGTGGTACCTTGCTGAAGGCCAGACAGTCTTTATCCTGGTCTTTATCTTTGACCTCGAAGTCGTACAGTGCTTTTCCCTGGGGTGGAGTTTGGCTCAGGGGACGTAGCAGCTGGATGTAGCTAGCAGGCAAGAAACCATGGCAACCGTTGAGCTCGCCATGGTACCAGTTGTCATCCACCTTGCGTCGCAGGATGATGATGTCACCTTTGGAAAATTGGAGGTCACCTGGTTCCTTACCCTCATAGGAGTAGAGGGCTTTACCACAAGGCAGCGCTGGGATATTCTGTGAAGCACACACACAAACACTTAGTGTAAAAGCAACACTTACTGTTACACAGTAATTTACAAATTATGTTCTCTTTGTAGCCCTGCGACAGACTGGTGACCTGTCCAGGGTGTACCCCGCCTCTCACCCTATGGCAGCTGGGATAGGCTCCAGCCTCCACTCGCGACCCTGAATAGGACGCATCAATGCAAAGTAAGAAGGGGGGCATAGACCTTTTTGCCTGATTTTTCTGGTTGGAGTGCTTTTTATCTCATGCAAAATACTTTCTAAGAAGCCTTCTAATAAATCTTAGAAGAATAATTCTGTAATATCCACACTAAAACCATAACTTGCATGATGAGGGGTCAAAACAAAAGCTAAAAGGATGAGAAACCCCTAGATAAGGTCCTTGCATGCTGGTCTTTTGAAATCATTTGCATTTTGCACCTAAATTTCAATCTGAAAACAGGGTCTTTGTAAGAATGTTCTCCAGTGCTGCAGGAGTTATTAATATAAAAGGTTAGGTGGCAGGTGCTCTTTTGGCATTAACATCTTACATAGAGCAGTATTAAAAGCATTTTTAGATCTCTGCAGAAGATTAAAAGGCCACTGCGCTGAAATGTTAGGAAATAACTACACCTCACAAACCTTGAGGTTGACAGATTAGAGGGGAAGGCTGTTTTATTAAGTTCTATTAAGATGCAAGAGACTTTGCCTTTGTGTCATGCCTGGAACAAATCAACTTTAAGTCTGGTTGTGAAGCACAAACAAGGTGGTGACCCCTGCAGTGATCAGTAAATGAATAAAAAAAAAAAAAAAACCTGGAGGCAATCAGATATAAAGCAATGTAAAACACTGGCAAATCAAATATATTACAAACTACTGGCCCTGGAGACAAATTTGTAGAAATGGAGAGTTGGATATGTGTTTCAAGGTTCATTTTATTCCCCCTCAGCAGTATGTGAGATATGACTGGTTATTAAAATGTTTGCTAGGTAATTGCTGCTCCCACCTTGGGCCAAACATAGTAATTTTGAAAATGCCAGAACGGCATGAAGCATGACTCCCTGAAGTTTCATCAAAATCGGGTCTGTGGTGTCTCACTTATCACACGTCCATGACAGACACGCACTGCCCCATTTATCCTCCCACATCAGACACACGAAGCAAATTTGTGTAAAGAATTATTAAAATGTTGCGCTGGACTCAATTTGCGTTGAAGCTGTTTTTAACCAGTGTGCCGTTGATATTATTTTAAAATGATCATTCGCCCAATCAGTTAAGTAAACTACAGTTTGTAAGGTCTTAACCCTAAAATATAAAGCGCCTTAAGGAGACTGTTGTTGTGATTTGGCACTATATAAATAAAATTGAATTGAATTGAATTGAATTAAGTAAGAACCAGTTTATAATTAGTAACTTTTAATTAGTAAAAGCTTTATGAAAAGCTTTTACTAATTAATTTATGAAAGTCATATTCAGGTAAAAAACAAACAAACAAAACAAAACAAAAAAAAAAAAACAAACAAAAAACAAAAGGACAAACAAGCAAAAATGGAGCTCAACCCATGTACTGGTTTATCATAGATAAAAAAGACCCAGCACCTTGTCCTATGAGAACTGGTATAGGCTCCAGCCCCTCCACAACCCTAAGTTGGATAAGCAATTAAGATAATGGATGGATGGATAATGTATGAAATTCTTGGGGTAATATAGAAATGCACTGCCCACAGCACATGTAGCAGAACATGAATCACTGCTGAGCAGATGGTGTCTTAATTGTAAGTTACTGACTAGTTTATTTAATAAATTGCTGGAAAGTTAATGAACAATTACCCCCATCAATTCTGTCGTTTCGCATGTCAGAGTATAACTCTGACATGCATATATATTAGGGTTGTCAGAAAAAAAAATTATACTCAGTAATACTAAATATGATGATATACGATGCTAAAAATTCTTATCGGATTAGATATTCATTTGCAGCAGTATAGATACTGTTCACACAGGCAGGCCCTCCCCTCACTAGCGGGTGAAGTAGCTAATGTTCACGACACTGAACAGCACTTTATGAGGCATTTCGAGAGGTCAGTAAAGCTCCTGTTCCATTGAAGTATTAAACATTATTAAACATAAATGTTAACCTGGCTGGCGCACATGTTAGCGTTAGCCGTTTAACTATTAGCAATTACCCGACAGCCACATTAGCCATCTGTTATCATTAAGGTAGCGGCTAGTGGCTATGACTAATAATGAAAGGATAACATTAATGTGGGAGCTAGGCAGCAAACGTTATCAGTCCTGCCCCTCTGTATTATAATTATTTGTTTCTAAAAAAAAGTCTACCAGCAACTAGAGAGAAACAGTGGCAGGCTACCTTAACAACACTATTTGATAAGCAATTAAATATGCTGCCAAGTCACCAGAATCACATCACTACCTCAGCCAACCTAAAAATATTGTCTTCTTTTGTTTTTCCACTACCTAAGAGAAATATATACCTTACAGTTATGTCACTGTATTTTTTTTTGCACTATGTGAGACAACTTAAAAATAGTATTGTCATTGATGTCATTGTTTGTATTGTCCTAATCTTTAAAAATGCTTTTTAATATTCTGTCATTGTTTTCCCCTGGTGTATCGAAAATGGTATCGAGTATCGACTATTTTCCGGGGTATCGAGTTTGAAATTCTAGTACTGTAACAACCCTAGTATATATAGTATAAAATGAATTTTGGCATCAGCCCAAAACCCCAGTATTGTCTCTTGATAAAACAAAATTAACATTTGCATATCCAAATAACCAGATTACTATACCATGTTACCTCCTTAACTTATAAGGCCAAAGGCTTTACATTGGAATGTGGGGAGACAGAATATGTTCATGCCTAGCGTGCCCATATCGTGTAACAGTCTTTTTTCCCTGTTTATATGTTCTTCCCTTTACCTTAACCTGCATACCTTAAGAGAGTGGAGGTTAAGGTAAAGGGAAGAGATGCTTAGCTTAACTCCATACCCAGTTATCTCTGCTACACTGAACATAGGCTGATTAACTTGAAAGGAGGCACAACAGGAAACACTGCGAGGGGTGTTGGGACATCAACACAAGATGTGCTCTGGATATTTGCAGATATAAGCCAAGCTGCAGAGCAAACCCCATGTACAGTATAATAGCAACAGTGTTATCATACATTTTTCCATATCATTCTTGTCATAATAGGAATAACAAGCTCTACACTAACACAAGCACAGTGCTATTTCTTGATTTAGTTGCAAGGATCATCTTGCATGCTCTAGCACAAAATCATGTCTGTAGATAATAGAATGAAGACAACATTTTTATAGAGACAATATTCCTTAACTAGCTAATGCAGTGTTTATTAGGCCTCAGTCACACAGGCCTAGAGACTGGTTAGCGACCATCTGGCAACCACCACTCACTGTGGAAAAACATGTATTCCGCCGACCGGTTGCTAGTGATTGCTGGAGATTGCTGGCTGACGCTAGGTGAAATTGGTTGCAAACAGGAAACCGAAAACCTCCTTGTGATTGCTTTGGTCAGAAGCAGATTGCCACAGTCGCCTATAGTTTGCATGAAAGACGCAACTTGTCTACAAACACTCGCTGTTTTACTGTCTGAGATGTAGTGAAACTTGCGATGCAAACCAGAAATGGAGACCATTCGACCTCAGGGTAAAAGTTGTGCCTTGCTGCTGCAACCAACACATTTCAGAAGGTGCAACTTTTACTGTTTGACTACCACTTGGTGAGTAGTTTGCTAGTGTTTGCAGCCAAATCGGCATCTGCCATGCAAACTACGGGCAACCGTGGTAACAAGGTAGTGACCAAAGCAATTGCAAGGTTTTCAGTGCAGCACCGTATACCTCTTTGCAACCAATTTCATGCTAGCGAATGCCAGCAACCTCCAGAAACCACTCAGCCACCGGTCGTGGAATACACACTTTTCCCTAACCTAGGTTGCCAGGGGGGGTCACTGACCAATCTGTAGGCCTGCATGAATGGGGATTTAGCAATCAATTTCACAGCAACTGCCAGCAACCACTCGCAACTGGTTGGGGAATACACATTTTTCCCTTGCAACCAGTGGTTGCCAAATAGTCACTAAGTGGTCTCTAAGCCTGTTAGCTGGTTAATTACAGCTGAGAAAAATCTGCTAGGGACAGCTGTCGTTAAACTCAGACAAGTTCATGGTCTCTGGTCAGAAATGATGAATTCTGTGTGATTGTGTGTGAACTATTAGCAGATAACTGTGGGTTGAAGGTGACCCATTGTTGGAAAAGTTGTTATTTAACCTGCAAATGTGGCTTGCTATAAGGGAAGACTTGACAACCATTGCAACAACAAGTGAGGGGGAAAGGCTAATATAGTCTTCATTCAGCAGATTAGATAAAACCGCCATTTCCATATAAACAGTGACACATAGATATTCATCATCACAGTACACCTATATTTACTCTTTCCACCACACACACACATGTACAAACATTTCAGCGTTCAGCAGACACTTAATAAACTGAACATGTTCTTGAAAGCAACCGGTGCTGAAAGGGAGTTTATCTTAAAGAAGATCCAGGTAAAAAAACAGCACCATGTAACAGAAGAGAGGATGCATGAGAAGGAAAACAGTTTCTTTTCTTCACAAAGAAGCTGTTTACAATAACACTAAAACACACACACACACACACTTTTTATACACTCACATATAGACAAATTCTCCCAAGACACTATACTGAAGAGAACAGCCTGAGGCTCCCCTGCCGGAGATCAGTGGTGATGCAATAAGAGGAAACACACACAGACACACACAAACAGGAAAAAAGTAAAATAAAATACTAATGCTGTTTTTACTATTACTACTACTTCTATCCTCTACTGTAATACATTTAATATGGTTTGTCTGCCAAGTGAAACTATACACTGCAACACCTGGTCAATAAACCTGTACATAGTCTGTAGACCTCGGTCCACTGAACATCTCATCCTCCTCTCTCTGCCTTTCAGGCTAACCACAAGATTTTCAGGTCTGGTACTGATGTTGGGTAGTAAGGTTTGGATTGAGGTCAGGGCTGTTTACAGGCCAGTCATCTCCTTTCAAACCAAACAGGAAAACTATAGGGATTCCCATTTGTGCACGAGGGCATTCATGTCATGTTGAAACAGGAACAAGCTTTACCTAACCTGTTGCCACAAAGCGCTGCTTTGGAGCAACAGCAGCTCCACTGCTCCATCTGAGTCCGCACAGGATGCGTTCAGGCACAGTAACAGTAGGTTGCCCATGTTTTGGAAGAGCTTGGAGCCCAATGCTTGTATTGTGTACTTGATTGGGCACAATCAAGTACACAATACAACAGCTGCACATATAAA
Organism: Paratilapia polleni; assembly: GCA_015106735.1. NCBI lineage: Eukaryota > Metazoa > Chordata > Actinopteri > Cichliformes > Cichlidae > Paratilapia > Paratilapia polleni. Next base: position 8,746 of record VUQI01038649.1, on the reverse strand, counting down.
ACACAGGAAAATAGACAACCTGTTTAGACAGCTGGTACACATTAATTAAAAGAGGAAACTATCTATTCTGTAAGTAAGAGGTAGCTGACTGAAGTACGCAGCACTTAACTGAAACTAACTGGTCAAACCTTAACAAATGGAGTCATTACACAATCTGATATTCTACTGCAAGATTTTTTGGCAGGCAACAAGTTTTAATAGACTACTTTGCCTGTCACCATTTTAATGACATGTAAAATTGCAGCTTCCAATATTACATCATGTATCAACACTTCCTCGTTATGTTATTAAAAAATGTAATCTGGGTGGCCTTACATTTCCTGCAAGAAATATTAGGTTTTGTAGACTAGTTGTATAAACTGTATACATAATTTCAAGGAGACAAATTTGAGCTTAAACTGTCACAGCCAAGACGAGTTAGACTTCCCCAAAACTATTCCAATTGAATAGTTGTGGATAGCAAAGGTAGTGGCAGAGGTGTGAAACACTGGAATGTGGAGATAGAAAGACAGTACTGGAGGAAGAACAGCTGCATCACGTTTCTTTCTTGTCTTCATTTAACTTTGGAAGTCTCACTTGTTTCTTCTGTCTTCTCACCTGTGCCCCTGCAACTCCTGTTTTCTGCTCTCCCTCTATGCCTCTTATCCTTTCTCACTCTCTGATTATTTTCACCTTTCTCTTTCCATCCACCCTCCCTCCCTCTCTTCAATCTTTATTTGTCTGCCCCTGGGCCAGCAGACCAGGTGCTAGAAGCTGCTTCATGGCCTCATCAGGGAATTGCTGTGTTTGCTGCTCAGTGCTCGGAGGAGGGGGATGGCTGCACTCTCTCTGCTAAGGGGGTCGTCTAAAACTGCAATCATGCAACTATTTTAGTCATGAATATGTGGTCAGTTCATTCCAGTTAATTATTAGTACAGTTTATCCAATTTTCAATTTTGCTTCCACGTGAGACCAGAAGTCATTACAGCAGCTAATAGGCTGGCTCCCGAGATGACAGGATGCTCTGTGTCCATAATCATCTTTGGGAGAACAGTCTTAGCATGGCAGCCTTTTTGGTGATAAACTCATTATATGTATCATTTTGATATATATATGTTAACACTTTCCCCTTACAACCAGAGAGTTCCAGGCGTGACCCTCATGGTTGGCTGGGGTGACCAGGAGATTCAGAGTTTGTATGTTCTGCCTGTGCTTGCGTGAGTTTTCTCTAGGTACTCTGGTTGCTTCCCACAGTACAAAGACCTGAGTGAGAGATTAAGAGGTGATTCTAAATTGGTGTGGATGTAAGTGAGAGTGGTTATCTGCCCCTCTGTGCTAGCCCTGTGGCAGACTGGATGTTATGTGTTCAAATTGTCACATTAGAGGAACAAGGAACAAGATGGCGCTGATGTGGAGAAGCAGCTTGGCAGGTGCTGCGAATCTACCGCTCTTATTACATCTAAAAGGCTTCTCATCTTACATTCGATTATGTAGTGTTTTAAATTTTAAACACTATTTTCAGAGCCCTAATAACGGCAAGATTTGGGCTGATTTTGCTGCTGATTTTGCTGGTTTTACTTCTGTTATCCGGGGATGCACATCTGAATCCCGGCCCAGAAGGTTTGCAGGACTTCAGTGCTGAGCTTACTGTGTGTAGGTCTTCAGAGAAGGTGAGTGATCAGTCACTTTCTCTATCCTGCTTCTCCAAAAACAGCCCGAACTTGATTAACACTGGAGCAAATTACATCGTTCAAAGCATACCATCGTTATTCCCTGGGATTTCAAACAAAACTGCTGACTGTATTGTTAAAACTTCGACAAACACATGTGTGTGTCGGAACTCTGCAGTGAGGAAACAGAGCTAGTCTAAAATCTTCCAAACTGTAAATCACGCGAAGTTCCTCTGGGATCCAGAGTTAAAGCCAAGAGGACTATTTGGTGGACACTTAAACATTAGAGGCATTGTTGCAAAGAGTGATCCGTTAATTCATCTGTTGTCAGAATCAAATCTGGACTTTCTATGTATTTCGGAGACGTGGCTACAACCATCCACTCCTGTTAGTGTATTCATGGTGCCAGGTTATCAGTGCTCAGGGAGGACAGGTCTGTGGGAAGGGGAGGAAGGGTTATTTATGTTAGAAACGGCATTAAATGTGAATGTGTTGTGTTTAAGGCTTTTAAAAACATGGAGTATGTAGGTTTGAAAATAATTTTGTCTCAACAGATGTCTTTTAACATTATAGGATTATATAGACCTCCTTCTGCAAACGACACCTTTTATGATCAGCTTACAAAAATCCTTAATGAGTGCAAAAATAACAAGGAGCTAATTCTCATGGGTGATCTGAATTAAGACTGGGAGGACAAATCAAAGAGAAAAAAATTTAAAAGTATAATGGACAAATATAATCTAAGTCAAACGATAAAGGGTGCAACAAGGATTTCAAAAATGTCGAGTCCACAGTTGGACTTGATATTCACAAATAAACCAAAAAGAATAACAAAAACTTACAACTTGATTACTGGTCTCTCTGATCATAATCTTACCCTGGTGGCAAGGAAGCTGACTGAAAATAGATTTAATTACCGTAAAGACATGTTGGTAAATGTTTTTAGTTGTATTCCAAAAGGTAGGCAAGTTGCATTTGATAAAGAAATAAATGATCTGGAATGGAATGATATAATAAACTCTAAAGATCTTGAGAATTGTTGTAAAATTTTTTAATTGATTTTTAATACAATTAATTCTGTAAGGGATAATTTTACTGTAAAGATCCAGAATAAAAGTATAAGAAAACATAATTTGCCATGGCTAAATGAAAACCTGTGGATACTCATGAGAGAGAGGGACACTGCACTAAAAAGAGCTATTAAATCAAAAAGGGACGTAGACAGGCTAATTTTTAAAGGTCTGAGGAACAAGGTTATTTGAGAAATGAGGAAAGCTAAATCTCGTGATGCTGCAAAAGGGAATAGTAAGATTATATGGCATCCTATTAATACCCTTATGAGGAAGCAACTGCATTTTTCAGGAGATATCCAGCTCAAAATTGAGGGAGAACTAACTGATGACAAGGATAAGATTGCTGCCACCTTCAATCATTTTTCTCTTGATTCAGTAAATAAGTTAGGTAGGAACTTTAAAGAAAGTGAACTTCACATTCCCCCTGTAACAATGACAAATAAGACTTTTGATCTTTCCCTTTTCTCATATTATATAACATGCTGGGGACAAGCTGGGGAAATGGTCACTAAATCACTGGAGTCTCTTTATAAACAAACTTTAAACACGCTGGACCAAAAATCTGTGCAATGTCACCACTATAAGATTCTGGAGAGGCATCATTTAATGAGTTTTGAAAATTTTTAATTATTTTCTAACATGTGTCTGGCCCCTCCCCCACTGCTTCAATTTATTAACTTTCACTCAGGAGAATCCATAAAATCTACAAGGATATCTTCAACTGAAGACTGTATTGTACCTTTTCGTCACTCTGCTTTTGGACAATCAGCATTCTCTGTGAAAGCCTCAACTCAATGGAATGTCCTACCTGATATAATTAAGAACTGCAGCTCTATCGTCAGTTTTAAAAAGGAACTGAAAAATTTGCTGAAGGGCTCACAGATTTGTAAACATTGATGTCTGTTTTTTCTTGTTTGGTGTTTATGGGTGTGTGGATGTTGTGTGATTTGTGACTTACCTTTTATGTGATATTTTTTTGTGATTTTTTGCATGTAACCTGCCAAGGGACTGCAGATGCAAATTAACTTTAAGCTAACTCTGGTACAATGCATCAAATGGCAACATTTATGTTAATATTGTACACGGTCCCTTTTTAAATAAAATCAATTAAAAAAGTACACTACAAAAAACATGTCTCCATAGTATAGTGGTTTACATATTTGTTTGGCAACCAAAAGGTCACTGATTCAATTCCAGCAGGAGACACAAATCCCCTTTGGGGCTGTGTCAGGAAGGGCGTCTGGCTTAAAACTCTACCAAATCAAACATGCAGAGCTACCTGCTGTGGTAACCCCTTGTGACAGAAGTATTGGGCCACACCTCTTAATCTTTGAATTCAGGTGTTCTCAGTCCCATTGCCACAGGTGTATAAAGTCAAGCAGCTATCCATGCAGTCTGCCTTTACAAACATTTGTGAAAATAATGGGTCGTTCTAAAGAGCTGGTAAGTGATATTATTGCAAAGTGGAAGCCTTTAGGAACAACAGCAGCAGTGCTGAGGCTCATAGTATGTAAAAGTCGCCAACGCGCTATTGCAGAGATCCAAACCTCCTCTGACATTAACATCAGCACAAAAACTGTGCACTGGTAGCTTTTTAGCATGGGTTTCCATGGCTGAGCAACTCCTGTAGGTGTAATGTGGAGGTGGCCCAGTACTTTTGTCCATATAGTGTATGACTGAATTCCATTAAAAGTAATTCAAAAAAACTCTGTTAGTGAACATTTGACCAGAGATATCTGGGTTGAAGTGCAATCACCAGAGCCCAGCTGAGCCAGCTGTTGGTAACAACACTGCTGTCCTGCTGTCAGCTTTAGCTTGGACCATGAGATGAGCTTGTAAGTGAAAAAAACCCATGTGCACTCTCTGTTAAGAAAGACCTATGGTAGAGGTTAGGAGGACACAAGATGCATAAACTGTCACTGGAAGTCAACCATATTAAAGAGCACATTTGAAAACAACAAAAAATATTGACCGTATGCTATACCACTGCTATAAAAACACAGAATTATTAACATAGGAAAACACACAGGCGGTTTAAACACACTGTCGAAAACAGCAAGAATGAATCTGAAATAAAACATAGCTATTCAGCTGGTATTTTGGATATAGCCAATACTAGGAATAGTTCGATACCTTCAGCCTTCAAGTCGCTAAAGGGAAACATTCTTCTGCTACACACTGAGACCTCAACATTTCTGCACGCTATTAAACCTAAAGTTCCAGGAAAGTTACACTTACAGGACCTCAAAGATCTGCAATTCAAGGTTTTTTTCCTCTTGCAATTTTCTTCACTTAACTTTCACCCCAGTGCTTTTCGTCTCTGCTGCTTTCATTCCACCCATTACCCCACTTGTTTGATTATAACTGTATTAGTGCTTTTCTTAGTGTCTCTGCAGCACTGTAAAAGGCCTTTAACATGTGCAATTTACTATATAAGCGTTCTAACAACTTGTTGGCATCACATATGAAAAGAGCCCTGAGTCACTCTGTTCCCTCTAATTGCATCTAATTGAGCTATAATGCCTCCCTTCCAGCGCAAGCCAGAACATGAAACTTTACTTTGCTTACAAGTTATCTTTATCTCCATAATCTAGACAATATTTTTTTTTTTTTTGAATTTATACAAAATGTATACAAAATATTCAGAAATACATGAGCAATTACACATTTATATGCAGTCTGTCAATTGTAGCTATGCATATTGTGCCACTTTCATAAGAGCAGTGCAACAAATTTAATATTTAATTCACATTTCCTATGGACAAAATAAACTGCTTTTCTTTATAAATAAAATACTTCAGATAAGACAGTTCCAGCTTCAATTTTGTAGAAGAGCCTTAGTTTAAGCTGTCCTTCTCTTGAATATTTGTTGTAGCAGAGCAGGGAATAAAAAAATCTCCTTGGCAGTCTTGGCTTAGAAAATTGCATTCTATATACACAACACAAAGTTTGTAGAATTAATTACACTTTTTACATCATGGCCATTCGGGAAAACTGCTTCACCTACAAGATTAACGGCAAGCGAGAGTGTGGTAGGGATTAACTGAAAGCTAAAATTTATCTACAGTGTTTTGTTAAATTTAACTCTGGTGGCTTGTGTGTTGTCTGTCAGCCTGTATCTATAAGACAGATTTTTCCATCATGAATTAATGATAAAATTGAGGCTGTAAAGTTTTAAATTCATCACTAAAGGTGGTTGTAAGATAAGTGACAGCACTCTCACACCTTTTTTTTTTTTATTACTTTCAAACTCAGCAGTGCTTTCCTGCAGTGCTCCCACCATTGTGAGAAGGGAAACTAATCTTTCCAGAGCTCTCATTTCATGTGTGAAAGGAGCAGAACTGTGTGAATGGCCAAAACCAAGCCAGGATTGTCGGATCGCACCAGGGAAGAAGAGGGTTTTTTTTTTTTTGTGTGTCCTTTCAGCAGCGCAATATTCTCATCAGTGAAAACACACATGTACACACATACAGACTCACATACGCACCACTCCTTCTGTCCATTATGGAGATTCACAAATGGTAATTACTGCAGCAAAAGGCTGTGTGTGTTGTCCTTGGGGACATACAATAAATGCACAAGTCCCTCCATCAAACACTGCTGAGACTCCCATCTGTCACACCTCTCAATGTGTGTGTGTGTCTCCTGTAGCCATAAGGTACACAGAGGTGACTTGTCCAACATGGGACTGACTGCTCCATTCAACAAGGCCACTGTGAGACAAATGTACACAAGCACGCACACACACAGACACATAAGTGTAGTCATTTTATTTATCTTTTAAATAAAACTAATAGGCATTTTAGAAATGTAATAGATAATTTTAGAGTTTTAAAAAAACATTATTAATTTAATCAAGTGACATTTCTTGCAGTTGTACCACCTGATTTTTGCAACTATTTTCAGTTAAAACAGGCTTTTACTTGGACACCTGTATTAACTTTTGCCTTTAGTAGCAAGCGTATACGTATATCATTTTAAAATAAAATAATGATTTTTATGGTAAGTTAACATTTTCCTAGTTTTACATTGGCCATGCCACCTGACGTGGAAAGTGTACCAGCCTAAGTATGAATTGAATTTAGCTATTTTTATGCATATTTAAGAGAGAGCTACCTTTTCAGCCAGCCATAAAGACCCCAAGGGGGTCCTCTGTCTGATGAAATATGCTTTTCATTATTATTACTTTTTTACTTCATAATAAAAGTCTCATGTTTATGGGAGTGCCACCCTGACATTTGAGAACATGCAAATTGTTAGACAAAAGTGTTTTAATTATCGCAACAGCTTTAAAACTCCTGGTCTTTATACATTTTGGTTATTTAAACGATTGAAAAAAATCATGCCAGAGTATTTTATTTTGAATTTCTTATTATTTAAATGCCGCTGTTACGACCTGGCTTAAAACCTGCAACATAAAGTGGAGACTGACACCAGAGTTTGTAGAAACACTCGTTTTATTTTAAATTACTTAATTATCTCAGCTAAAAAATAACAGGCCAGAGAGCATGAAGGCAATAAGTGGTGTCTCCCCAAAGCTAGCCCCAGGCATGCCTTTATTCACACCTCAAAATGTGTAGTCAATCAGCAATTATGCCCAAGCAACACCTGAAGAGTCTTGCACTGCCACTGCAAGGAGAGTAGGGGTTGCAGAGGGGTGTAACACCATTTTTAATAGTCTTCTTAGTCTGTTAATTCAAATAGACAGTTGCGTCACCTGACGCATTTGGGTTATAGATACCAAAATATAAAAGAACAGAGTATATTATTTCAAAGTGCTGAAAATGTAGTTAAACAAGAAAGGTTTTAAAGAATAAACTCCTACAAGCCATGAAATGAATACATTATTTTAAACTGAAATGATGCACATATACTTTAGTGACTCATATATACAAACACGCATGAACACACAATATTAGAGTCTATGTGACACACTTATCTGTGCATCTCAACAATTAACAGCCAACCTCACCTCTGTATACGCGAGTTAGTAGGAAGCAGATTGACCTGCTTGAACATTAAGTTGCAAAATAACCTACCCTTATCCTTGCCAGTTAAGTGGCACCACTCACCTCATGTATTTGTTTACTAAAACAGTGAGAAGAAAAAGGAAACCCAAGAGTGGGTTTGTCTTGACGTTTAAGTGATGCTCTGAGCATGAGTGCACAAATATGAACAAGAGTGACATTGCCACCGTTGTCACTGCTCAGGAAATGTTACATACTGTTATTTAAAGATTCTGAGTGAGTGAAATGATCTGAAGATTAACGTGCTGTGTATTATACAATTTAAGAGAAGACTTGTGTTTTCTTTGAGAGTCATTTGGTTAAATACCTTTTCTCCCCATTTCCCTTCCTTAAGAATGGCTTCTTGACAGCCACCCTTACACTGAGACCATTTCTGAAGCCTCATCCTTGAAAACAAAATATAAAGAAATGTGGGGTGGCTCAAGACTTTTGCACAGGACTGTAGAATACTACAGCATTAGGGCATGAAGTAAATTCAACATGGCAGCACCCTCCTTAGCAGAAACAAATGCTGATGTTGCACTGCAACTGGAAAGAGTTAATAATGTCACCCACGAGAGCCACAATCTTTATACAGCTACTGCAGCTACTACATAGCCCATGGGACACCTGTCATAAAGACAACAGCTATGATGCATGGGTGTTGTTTACCTCACATTACTTGGAGACAGTAATTTAAGCCCCCACTTCTAAAGAAATGTGGTTCTACCAAAGTAAGAATTGATTACATTACACCCAAGTTTTAAAAAAAGGATGCTTGAGAAAGGAAACTGTGGTTTTAACACAGCAGCAACCAGCCCAGCGGAGGGAGAGTGAGGTCATCTGCTGCTCCTATGAAGCATGGTGCAGCTACATTCTGAGTTTAGGATGAATCAACTGTTTCAGCTTTAATAGCTTTCATATTTCTCCCATATTAGCTTCTCTTCATTGGCTACCTGTTAAATCCAGAATTGAATTTAAAATCCTTCTCCTCACATACAAAGTCTTAAAAGATCAG
>VUQI01038647.1:0-32895 GCA_015106735.1 Paratilapia polleni | reverse complement strand
TGAAGCTTAAGCGTAAGTTCAATAAGGAAGATCTGTAATCTCTCATCCGTCGGCTTCTTGGGTGTTTGGCTGCCAGTCTGTTCTATACATCACTTTCTCTTTCCTACACTGTCAAACTCAGTACTGACATCATTGCTCTCATCCAATCACATTCTTGCCCGCCTTCAGCGAGCCAATCAGCCTCCAACCCACGTGCTTTAAATCTCAGTGCTGTTCTGTCATTCTGTCTTTCAGACTCTCATTTGTGCAACCCGCCTCCTCCCCATCTCCACCTCACTCTGGTCACTCAGAACCCATCCAAGCCTTCATCTCCATCTTCACCACCACCAGCGTCTAGACTCCAGGGGGTCGTATCCTAAATCCTATCACCGTTGGGATTCCGCCCTGCCTCGATGGGTCATCGGAGTCTAATCGCCAAATATATTTAATTCTGTATCACAATAAATCATGTTCATTTTCCAAGTTATCTCTCGTTATTGAAATACTCACATACTAAGTTTCAACTTCTAGAGGATGTGATCAAATTGTTCCAAAACTCTGGCCATAACAAGCAGAAAAGATACCTGTTTTAAATTTGGCTGATCTCTGGACTTTTTCCAGCACTGTAGCCAATTTTAGATTACTCTAGTCCCATTTTGATCACTTGCACATCTGTGATTTCAACGTGGAGTTGAAGTTTGAGATTGAATGGGATCAAGTTGGCAAAATCGCAAATCTGTTGCCATCTTTTGCAAACCTGTTGCTGTCTACATACAAATTTACATTAAATTGTAATTCACATTAACTACTTGCATTCAGAGTCTAGCCAGAACCTCACAGATTTGAAACAGAAATTCATACATTCCTCTACAAATAGTGGCGTAGTTGCTGCAATATGGCTGAGTCGAGATGCAAAGAGATGCATCGCAGACAAATTGTGCTTCTTGGCACAGACTGACTCACATTGATTCCAATGTGTTGGCAGTCTGTCTCTGTTTATAAATTAGAGGGCAATTATTTGAAAACCTTCGTCAATCTGTCTGAGAGTGACTGTCCGACTTGGACTGCAAGTTTGGAGACAGGTTGCCTTCCACCAGGCGACCTGCTCAATCGCCTTGCAATCGAAAGTGGTCACCCAGAGGTGGAGGGTGTTGCACCTTCCACCTCCGGTCTCTGGGCTCAACCACCAATTTTTCCTATTCACAAAGAGGTTGTTTTTACTCTAGTGTGACTGAGCCAAAACACAGTCTTTCCCTATCTGTAGTTCCAGATTTGGCTTCCCCAAAATTATATTCAAGTTGAAGGTTCACCATTTTTCATGGTAAAGAAGAGCCACAGTCCATCGCAAATGAGCAAGATTGGGTGCAACGGGTCACAACAGGCCTTCCAGGGAGCAATCCAAACATAGAAGGAGCCCTGGAGTACTACACAGAACTACATAAGGAGACTGCCCAAATAGATAAATCTTGATTTTTCAAGGAAACCAAAGGCTGTTTTATAATAAACTTCTGCATAATCAGGCTTCTATTTGAAACCAGAGGAGTCGCACCCTTCTGGCCATTAGAAAGAATGAAGGGTTAAGTCCCTTCTGCATTTGCTTCACTTTTCAAATGATATGTCCATCTTATTTATATAGTCTGTGTAACTAAAATTACTTGGCAGTAAGTGAAGTTTATTTTTAAATGGCCATCCATTTGAAAGAGGCAGCAAACAAATGTAATAGCATGCTAAGAAATTTCTGTGCCACTCACTTTACATTCAATCAATAATAGGGAGGCTACGAGTCAGAGTCACCACTATTGTTTCCTGACAGCAGGTGAAACAGAATACTCCTGTGACCCCTGAGAAAAACATGTACAGCAGAAAAGTGCTGGCTAAGGAGATGCAGAGTTGAGGAAAAAATGTGGATGGGTTATTTTTACTTGAAGGCAGGAACAAATTAGAGGGTATTAGAGGCAGAGAAGGAGGAAGACACTGGAGAGGAGAGGTGTGTGACTCAGGTGGAACAGGGCGTCCTCAAGTATTCTTCAAGATTTTGGGTTACAAGCAGAGACAGGAAGTTGCTCTGCTACTGCAGTTTTATAACCTTATCCTGCTCTTTGGTGTCTTTCTGACATAGACTCTTTCATAAAACTTGAAAATAGGAAGTTTGCAGTTTCATTGTTGTCTTTTTCACATACATCCAGTCAGGTTGTGTCTTCCGCATGTTGATGGACTTTATTTAATCTGTTCTTGTGCAGCTTTCCTCTTTAAAAACTTTCCCTTCGCGTGAAACCACTGTGCTACACAGCCCAGCGTCAGCAGGTGCTCGAGTGAATCCATGACAGCTCTGTCCATATTTAGTAAAGCTCTGTGATGACTCCACATAATGTCCCTCTGCCTCCAACCCAGATTATTTTGGTGGCAAAGACTTTCCAGGCACCAGTGAACAAACAGCTGCAGCCGGGCGCCAAGAGGAAAACACGTCAGCTATTTTGACTTTCACTTTGTAACTGAATATGAGGGTGGAATAAGTTACTGAGTTATTTGGGCAGACAGATGAAAATGTATATGCAGAACATGCCTCTTGAGTGTTGAAACCCTCATGTACACACAAAAACTGGATAAATAACAGCAGTCAGTGGAGTAAAACATTCCTGACGCCGATTAGCAGACGGCGGCAGGCAGGCAGCCATTATAAATCAGATGATTACCGCTCATGGCATGGCCTACATTGGAGCAGCAAACATGATACTGCAAGTCAACTATTTGTGTCCTCATAAAGGAAACTGCCAAAGTGCCGTACTGTATTTATCCATCTTGGCTCAATGTTTTTGTGCCACAGGGAAAGAAGCCATGAAGGCAGGAGGGAGGAAGATGGTTTAGGATCCATTCTCAGCCAAAATGTTTTGCATAAGGAGCACTGCAGAGCAGAGGTGGAAAGGAACTCGATATATTTATTCAAGAACTTGCACTTCATCGTATGTTTATGGCATTGCATGTGTTTCAAATTATTTAAAAAAAAAAGAAAAGTTGAAAAAAAATTAAAAAGGAGATCAGCTGCAAAGCTTTTTTGAGTTTACTCATTAAGAGATAGTACTGTATCAAGTCAAGATAAGTTCAATCAAATTGCTATCTTAAGTTTGTCATATTTAACATAAGTCTACGCAGATGATAGGTGGATCTACACATTCGCCTTACACACAAAAGATCACTGGTTTGAGACTGGGAGGAGACACGAAGCCAGCCTCAGTGGGTCACAAGCTAGTGTATTCCTAGTGCCGGTCCCAAGCCCGGATAAATGGGAAGGTTACGACAGGAAAAGCTATGCCAAATCAAACACGTGGATCCATCTGCTGTGGTGACCCCTTGGAAAATAAGGGAGCAGCCCCTATATTGCGGGGTAAAGACCCTACAGTATTAGAGAGAAAACTCCAGGCAGAACCAGGCTCAGGGAGGGGCAGCCATCTGCAGCGACCGGTTGGGGGTGAGGGGAAAGTACCTTCTTCTCCACTGGTGCTTTTATTAAGAATACTTTTAACAAAAGGCAAAACTGTTAATTTCAGCTATTGTTAAGCTATCCGTCAATTTTCTTAACCGCTTATCCATCAGCCATCTGACCATCTGGCAGTCCATTACAGGGCTAACACAGAGAGACAGGCAATCATTCCCGCTCACACTCACACCTACGTCAAAGTTAGAATCACCAGTTAACCTAACATGCATGTCTTTGGACTGTGGGAGCAAGCCAAAGTACCCAGAGAGAACCACGCAGGCACAGGGAGAACATACAAACTCCACACAGAAAGTTCCCAGCCGACCAGCAGGTCCAAACCCAGAAGCTTCTTGCTATGAGGCGACAGTGCTGGCCAGTGCAGCACCGTGCCGCCCTTACAATTAAACAAATGTTTCTTAATAGCCTACCGTTACTACTAATTAAAAACAGCTTGAAAAAAATGAATAACAGAGATTAAAAAAAAAAGAAGAAGAAAAATTAGGGAAAATGTCATTACTTAAAGTGGTTTTATGTGTTCAGCTACTTATGTCCATTAATTAATTATGGTGGGCTGAGTCATCTGTTGACGAACATGAATGAGGTCAACAATGATTGTGTCCTCTCTCGTGGGTAAAGGGTCTGAAGTGAGAAATAAACTCCCAGTGTTTGTGCAGAGGTGGCAACAGCAGCTACCTACACCTATGCACCTATTCTGTTTGTGCCTCACAACCAGAGTTAAAGTGGGTGAAGAGCACTACATTAATCAAGGACTTACTTTTCCCCCTTTTCTTTACTTTGCTCTTTCACAGAATAAAAGAAAGAAAGAAACAAAAAAAAAAAAACAATAGAAATGAACAGGCATAACAACATCAAAGCACACACAGTGGGAAAAAAAAAACGTCATAAATTGAAGTAACAGAAGCGTATATGGCAATCATAAATTTATAAAAACATAGGAAGCAAAACAGATGAGAAGTAACAGATGTGGATTCATTTTTCACTGCTGGTGAAGAGTTTGTTTTGAACACAGTCACCTGGGGATTCTACCACGCTTTCATCTTTTTTCTATCAATTCTGGATCACGGCTTATATCATCATGTCAGTCAAGACTGCAGCTACAATGGCTTTAAAAGAAAGTGAGGGTAAGTACTTGAAGTAATGAAAAATCAGATGCTGGTCTGAAATTATGCATTCGATACAGGGCAGGGGAAGATTTTTGAAACAGTAATATATTGCATTTTCTTCCTCGCGCTTATCGATATGCTGGCACTAAATACTGAAAGTTTTTTGTTTGTTTGTTTTTACCATACAGGTGCTCTAAACAGATGACTCCTTATGGTGGCGCTTATCAAATGAACAAGGATAAACTTGACAAATGGCAGACAACACAGACCAAGCTGCAACTTCCAGGGCAGAAAAATGAAGCCAACAAAAAGAGTCAACAACTGCAGTGCCTCCAAAAGCGAGACAATCCCCAGACTCCCGTGTTAAGAAGCTCAGGCTTGTAAAACTGCCAGAAATTCAAATTCCATTTAATTTCCCAACAGTTTCCAGAAGGTTTCTATGCTGCCTACAAACTGCTAAAATTAAGGATTCAAAGCAAGGCTTCACAAACCAAAGTCTGCACTGTATGATCTAATTGCTGTACTGTCATTCTTATTGTTGGTAATCTACTACAGTGGTATCATATCCCCACCCCAAATTACAAATGTTGCACTTACTGTTATACTACCTTTATCTGACAATAATAGTTGCATTATACACTTATAATAAATCACCATGCTGCATAAAGATTGAAGTAAAATTACACTTAGACATTTTGATTACATTGCAGTTTGCTTTTCATTACTGTAAATAAATCAAATGACTACTTCCGTGACAGCTTTAGAGTTTGTTTGAAAGAGATTCAGTCATTTGACAGTTTTTTACCTTTTACGTGTTAAAAGAGAACCAAAGCTTTCCTGCTTTCATCCTGTTTCTATCATTTCTGACAGTTAAAGGCCTCATGTCAGTCTGCAGTTTTAATTTCAAAGCTGCACTTTGAAAGCAAAGCAAAGAGATGTTTTTTTTTCATCTGACAAGTGTTCAAATGTCTCTACAGTAAAAACTTAACTGATGGAGCAATTTGAGGTGCATGGAAGCACATTAAAGATTATATTAAAGCAATCTGAGCATCATTTGAGCATCACTACTGCTCTTCGGTTTGGTTCTGCTAAAAAAAGATTTCCTTTGTACTTGGATCAATAGAATTTTAAAAACACATGCATTAAATCTCTCACTGCTTGCGCCTTCAACCCTCTCATTAGTACACCATTCACTGTATACTTTGATGGATGAAGAGATAGCACAACATGATCTGCCTTTGCAGTTTCTTTTGGAGATGGAGTGGCATGAAGTTAAAAATGCAAAATGAAAAGCAGTGATGTCATAAAGCAAGCAAGCTCTGAAGGCAACATCTGTAAAGCATAAAATCAGAAGTGGGCTGCAAGGAGACCCGAAGCACCCGAGTGAGGACAAATATTACAGGATGAAATCAAAAATAACTTTCTCACCTTGTCATCTGATTTTGCATCATTGCAACGAAAAGCATGCATAAACACTTATCTCTGTGTACTTCAACACTGCAAGCTACTAGAGTATGCAGTCAGTGAAATATTGCACCTGGACTTTACACTCCATGCTGATATAAGACCATACAATCTTCTGCTTTCAGGCTTTTCAGCATTTTTGAAGGGATTTGCACCAGCAACAAATGGAGCAAAGCCTGCAAGCTACTTCAGGCAGTCAACATCATATACCAAACACACCCTCCCAATCTGCCACTGCTGCCCTGCACTGTAGCCTGCTGATTCAACCTCTACAGCTCCCGTGTAATTTCACACTCCAGACAATGCATTGAATATGCTTAAAGTTCAAGGTGCAATGCTATGATGAAGTATGTCCCATTCATAGACATTTATATAAAAAAGATGGATATAGCCACAATATCGTCACACATTGGGTGTATGTGCACACTCATATGTGAGCGACTTGAGAATTACAAAGTACCTACTCCTTAAAGCATGCTCTGCTTTATCACCTCTTTGTACCTTAAATGTGAACACGCTGTATTCAATAATACTTGAAACTAGAAACTGAGGCCATAAACTCATCCGGAAAGTGTTTACTGAGGTCAATTTCCCATAGACTTCTATACATTTGGAATTCTTTTTGAAACCAGAGGAGTTGCCCCCTGCTGGCCATTACAAAGAATGCAGGTTAAAGCCACCTCTTTGGTTTGTCTTTTCAGACCCGGAAGCTATATCTATCTTTTACATACAGCCTAAGGCAATGAGTACAACACACTTTGTAAGGGCAGCTGCATTAGGTGCTTAAAGCAAAGAAGACAACCATGCATCCCGACTGCCCCACTGACTAAGAAACAAGGCTAACATAACACAGTGCATCACTTTAATTTCCCTTTATCAGCTGAAATAATTAACCAATAATCAACTTGTCAGCAAGTTTTTGTATATAAAGAGCTTCACAATCAACTTTCTTCTTTGGGTTTTGTCCCGTTTTGTCCCGTTCGCCAAACAAAAGAAAGTAGAAAAGACATCACCTTGGTCTCTGGGAAAGTTGGAATGGGGGATCAGTAATGATGAATAGTCATTAGTTGCAAACCTACTTCCTTATCTGCAGCATTAGTGCGCAGGCCTAAATGGTGCTGCAGAAGGTTTTGTGTTTCATTGCCTCCACTCAGTAATCTACAAATTGTAATTTGCAGACCACCACAAACAAACTCCATCACATACAGCTGGAGCAGAATCTTCTGTGTGTCTTCTCTGATTGGTGGAGCACGCTGCAGACGACTGCGACACACATGCTCCGAATGCCACACTGAGGGCAGCAGGGAGAGAACAGACACTGTGATGAAAGGCGGCATTAGTGTGCACTGTTGGGATCAACAACAAGAGACGTGTCCATCACTGAGGGATCTTAACAACCACTGAATAGAGGTCTTACAAGCTGTTTGTTTCAAGGGTGTGTCAGCAGTGAATTCAGCAAGGACCACACAAGTGTTTTTTAACCCTTAACCCGATTTTCTATATTGCAAATGTACTTTATTTCTCTATTATTACACACATGACTATGGCATGCGGTGATCCCTCCTCTGGTATAGTGAATGTCATGTGCTCCACGCACTGTAAAGACCCCTGAGGCAGTAACTGTAAAAATATAAAAGCAGCAAACGATTGACTAACATGAAGTCTCTGTGTCCAATACTGTAAACTTATACCAGTGGACGGATGTAATATTCTTGTTAATTAAAGTTTCTATACTTCAGTTGTCTGAAGAGAAGTCAGGCAGTGATGTCTGGAGTAAACTAAACTTAGAACATAAGCAATAATTTAAAAAACAAAGAGTTTAGCATTGAAATTTATTTGCCATACATCCTAGCACGTTATATTACCCCTAATTTGATTTGCTGGAATTTTTGATTGCATATTTTATTGTGTGCATCATAAATAAAACCCTCTTCTTTATTACCGTATTGTGCTTTATTGGTTTGTTCTCCTTGGTGCATACACAATCATACTGCTGCAGTTTTAAGTCTCTGCATGACTGACCAGTGATTTTGTTTGTGTATCATTACCCCAAAACGAAAACAGGCCGTTTTTCCCCGCTGAGAGGACGTAAGACTAAATTACCAACACAAACACTGACATGCAAATGCATCCTGTGGCTTTTGCTTAGCACTTGATTTTAAGCAGATATACTTGTTGTTTGATTGCTCTCAACTAAGGGGTGTAGGCAGCAGAATGGCCAAGGGGACGACTCTGTGCCACATAGCTTGGAGATCATGATATTTCTGTGTCAATCGATCCCGTCCACTCAATGACATTTAGTGAAATATGGCAGGAAGCAAACAATTGGCAGTTTTACTTGTTTACTTCTTATTTTCCTTAGCAATTAGTGATTAATACCACTGTGGTTTTGCCTAGAGGCAAGACAATGATTCCAGCTAGGATCTCCTGAGTGTCTAACAGCATGCAACAACAGGAGGATTTTTAAAAGATGAATGCTGGCCAGATCTCTCTCATCATCACAGCATCATTAACCAACACGAGATACAACTTTTAAAACGAAGCTTGCCACTTTTGGGGAGATTTTGCCTGTCGTGTCAATTCAGTTTAATCTTTCTGGATGCCATTTTATGTCACTGAGGATTTTATAAAAAGAGCAGTTAGCAGTGATGGTGTAGCCTGTAAAGAATATGCTTTCAAACTATAAGGTCAGCAGTTTGACCTGCTGTGCGGGCCTTTCAAAATAGTGATTTTTTTGTTTATTTCAGTCCGCCAGCTTCTTCAGTTAACTGGTGTTAAATCAGAGTTAACACTGTGTGGTAAGTGTGGTAAGAAAAGCTAGATTTGGGGAATAAACTTGTAAAATAACAATGTGATGACAATAAAAGCACAATTTTAAGGAGACTCTTATTTGCAAAAGAAAAAAAAAATTATTATTTTAACCTTTTTGTCTGTAATACTCTTTTGGAGTATGTAGAATTCAACATTGATTATAACATTTTCTCTACAGTATGTTCTGCATGCATAATGGGCCATTTTAATAGTACAATACATACATATAAATGCATGTATTAATTCACTTGGCTTAAGCATGCTATTTCAGCGATACGTGGTCCTTTCGAAGTGGTAAAAGTCAGCTGCACATTTGTCAGCAAACTGATGAGGGTTCAAAGGAGGTTCAGAACAAGGCGAGACAACCTCTGTCTGCCATGAAAACACAGTAAACAGAGCAGCGGCGCAGCTCTGTCCACAGCCTGTCAAAGCAGAGAAATCTCACTCAGGAAGGCAGACAGACAGAAAGCTGTAATTTCTTGTGTTATCAAGCAGATGCAGACTGACAGAGCAGCTATTGGATATGCTGCCCCCGGCGAGGCGTTTTGAGCTGTGCAGCAGGTGCCTGGAGGCACAACAGCACAAGTTATGTGAAATATGTAAACAATTGGCAGGCAGAGTTAGAAGAGTCCAACTTATGTTGGTCTTTGCTCCTGCAGCCTACAACTGAGGCCAAAAAAACTCTCCTCCAGACTCAGAGAAAATCAATATGAGACGGTCATCTCCACCCCTAAGACAACATAAATAACCTGAACTCATCTCAAACTGTTTTGTATGCAGAGAGCTTGTTTATTGCAAAATATTGGAAAACTCCCACATGGAGCTCAATAAATTAAAAAAAAACAACAACAAAAAAATACGACACAAAAACAGCGGCTAATGGGAGGAGAGTGAAGGAGAAAAGCAACGAGGAGGAGGTCAAAAGTTCATCCTTGTTACTAAAGATTAAAGTAACCCAAAACTTTACATACCGCTAACTGAATAAATTGATCTCATTTCAACCAAACGTAACAACTGCAGCTTAAGTTTCTGAAGATTTCATAACTGGGAAAGAAAGTTTTTAGACCCTCGGGAATAATCAAGAACTATGACTACGAGCTTGTTCTTTTTAAAACAGAATTTTGACCCGGCTTTTTGAAAAGGGTGAGCTTGCACAACACTGACTATTCCTATCCCTACGTCTACAATAATAGTGTCTTAATATGTGAAAGTTTGTACAAGAATACATTTCAGTGGGAGACATATAAGAATCTGATTTGTATGATCTGTTGAGAGTTTGCTTTTTCTCTGCCAGGGATGCAGCTTGACTGGTTTCAGTGTTTACGGGAGAAAAAGTAAAAGCATCCCTTGATGGACTGCAGATTCTTTCAGCATGCTAAAATGTTTCACAGCATCATGCTCATCATGTTCATTCATTCCAGTGACAGAGGAGCTGCAGCGGTTCAAACTGCACTATCAGACATAAGCAACAATGTACAGGGTTTTTATGCTAAATCTGATGCACCCAAACCTGAAAAAAGCAAAATGTGTCCTATCAATCTTTCATCTATTCCTCTCCTGAGACCTGAACAGATTCTAGTCACGGCTCTCTGACTCCCTGGCGGGACTTTTTCTGTCCCTGCCCAGCCCGGTGGCTCAAAAGGAAATTTATCTTTGGATTCCAGCTCCTGAGTTTTGGATAAATCATCACTCTCCCTCCTGCCACATGTCACCTTCTGATGACCACTCATTTTTCTTGGGTCCTGGAGTACATGGCAATTTGTTTTGTGCTCTCTCTATAAAAAAAAAAAAAAGCCAACAGAGTGGATTGTACCTATCTTTAAACAGAACTGCATTTCAGTGCTCACATTTGTTCTACCACATAAAACCATAAACTTTCCTTAAACATCTCTGACAAAACCAGCTTTATCATCTCAACACGCTGCTGAACTACCTTCTCGGTGCTGTACACCATTTCTTAAAACCTCACAGCTCTGCAAGCGTACATGCGTAGGAGACAGAGATCCGGCTCATGGAGAAAATCCCAGCTCTCGACCTCAGGCGGGTGTCGCCATAACCAAGCTGACGAGCTGAGATTTGTCTTTCTTTCATGAAAACCTCCTCCTCAAAAAAAAAAAAAAAAAAGCATTTGCATTGGGAAAAAGAGCTCTGAGGGGGTAAAGTCTCTTTC
Organism: Paratilapia polleni; assembly: GCA_015106735.1. NCBI lineage: Eukaryota > Metazoa > Chordata > Actinopteri > Cichliformes > Cichlidae > Paratilapia > Paratilapia polleni. Next base: position 21,872 of record VUQI01038647.1, on the reverse strand, counting down.
AACTTCAGCTGAGGAATAAATTGGGCCTTTAGATGAGCAGAACAGCCTTCAATTTAAAAAGATGAAAAAAAAATCAAAGCGGCGAGGGGATATGTTCTTATGTGTCAGGATGTGGTGAAGTTCAGGGAGGAGGGAGGACAGTATCAATGCCTTTTCTGGGCCTCTCTCATGTTCTTTAGCAGGAATTTGCTTTTCCAAAACTCTGACACAGTTTAAGGTGGTGAATGAGGCATTTTTAAAGGTCAGGTTTTGAGATTAAAAGTGATGATGAAACTGTCTGATAATATGTATGCAAATATAACCATGGGTAGAGCATAGTTAGGGTTGATATATTCTGTAAATATCCACAGCTGGTGAGAACCCAAACAGAGCTCTTTCAAAGTTGAACGGCCAAACACAAAGTTGAAATCCCAAGCTGCTTTCACTTCTAACATGAAGTGAATTTTTAATTTTGTTTTGTTTGACCTTTGGACTGTTTTTGCAGATGTTGTCAGCAGACGAGTTTACAGACTGACAGGACAGACGTTTCCTCATACAGCAAGCACTGACAGCTGTGTGACAGCTTAGACAGACAGATTTCAAGACTGACAGCAAATTATTTTTGTGTCCTCCACACCTCCTCCGTTTCTTAGTGTCGGTGCATGGAGTCTGCGGATCGCAGATGCATCTTTGCTTCAGCTTCATGCTTTGCTTGCATCTTTCCGTGGCTTTGTTCGTTTTCATATTGCCACTAACTTATTAAGGAAAAAAGTTAAGATCATAAAGTTACATGTTTCGACCCATAAAAGAATCAAAAACTGTACCTGATTTAAATTTGGCCAATCTCCCCATCAATGTGGTCTCCTTGTGAAAAGCTTCCAGCGTGCTTAGATTCCTCCCTGAAAGTCCTGTTCAGACTACTTACTCTTGTGCACCAGTGACACTTCAACATGATTTTCACTTTCAGAAAAAGGATAAAGTCTCAGGGTGCAAAATTTGGCATTGTCAGACACCCAGCTCTCTTCACCCATGAGGATATAAGAGTCGGTTTGACACAGAAGTTGATGTTTGCTCTATATGCAACTGTAAGGTCCGTGGTAAAATCGCAGATGTGCTGGAAGTCGTGCACAGGTGCAAAAGAAGATGACCTTGAAGGGGAGACTGACCTAATTTAAATTTAATTTTAGGTGGAGTTGTGTAACTTTTTGATTGCAGCTTGTATGGTACTCCAACAGGGATCAAAGCAAGCCTCTTTGAATCCACATTATATTTTTAATTTATTTAACTTTCAAAGTACTACTCATTCTAAGAGCATCCTGGCCAGGAAAGGCACATTAAAAAAATGTACCACAAATTCTGTAGGGTTAACTGTATAAAATTATTAGCTGACTTCCATTAGCCTCTTTGCTGACAACACCTCTTTGCCTTTCCTGAAGAGGACAAACATCTTAAGTTTTTATTGGTTCTTTACTCTTCATATGATCTGCCATCAAATGAAAACTGCAACCACAGCTCCATTTGCTGAGGCATAAGAAGCTCTCGCCTCCTCTCTCTTCCTGCTATAAAACGATAACCTCTGAGCTGAACCTGAGGTTTTATAACATTAGATGCAGAATAGACGCCTCTTGAGGCTGAACGTCTGTTCAGTTATGCCTGATCTGTTTACTGTAATTACACTAAGATCCCAAACCTGACAAGGTAATGATTTATTGATGTCTAAAAGCTCAATATTTCAGCCAGAACTGAAGTGAACTCCTGACCCCAGTGTTCCTCCTTCTCAACCTTCCCCTCAGGTTCATCTGAGCATGACATGCAGCAGAGAGAGGAAGGGTGAGCAAAGGGAGGAGGAGGAGGACAGTGCACAGGCAACATGCACAGCACTCATGCATAAATCTGAACCTTTATCGAGGGACATGACATTCACACAGGCTGAGTAATGATTCTGTAAATATAACACTGACTAAGGTATTTAGGTACATTTTAATTTAAAATTTTGAGATGACAACACATCAATCAGTCAACTTGTGAAACAAATAATTATGTCAATGCACAATATTTAGACCGCATTATGTGTGGAGCCTAAACTCTGACCTCCTGACTCCTCGTAAGGGCACAACAAGCTAAGCACAGAAGATAGTGGAGAGTGACCAAATAAACACCCCTCCAAACATGAAATAATATGATTCAGAGCTTTTAAAAAGCTGCATGAATAGCAGCAGAAACTTTGCTTTCAGGTGATCCATGTGGCAGCAAGCATTCAGTGCAAACAGTGAGTCGACAACTGATGGCTTAAGTACAAAGCTACAAAAGGGTGTGTTGGATTTTGCAGTCAGAGCAGGATGCCATTTAAGTGAAGGCTTTGCTACATATGTTAGAAAGAAAGAGTTTCTCCCTTATCCTACTCTCCCTCCCTCTAGTTTCATTTATCCCTCATTACTCTGTTTCATCTCCAGAAATTCCCAAATTATTAATCCCAAAAACTGGAGACAAGAAAACCTAATCTTACCATACCATACCATACCAATAAAGCACATTTTAAAACAGCAGCAGGGCTGACCAAAGTGCTGTACAATACAAAACAGAAAAAAGAAGATCCAAAAAAACATAAGAACTATAAAATTAACAATAAAAATACATTAAAAATCACAGTCAGCATCTCACACTGGGTCGAAAGCCAGGGAGTAAAGATACGTTTTTATACAGGATTTAAAACCAGAGACAGAGCCTGCCTAACATGCAATGGCAAATTGTTCCACAATTTTGGAGCCACAACTGCAAAAGCTCTGTCACCTCTGAGTTTGTGTTGCGTCCTAGGAACAAGTAAGAGCATCTGATCTGCTGACCGGTGAGAGCGAGAGGGAATATATAGGTACAGCAGTTCAGACAAATAAGATGGGGCATGACCAATAAAAGACTTAAAAACAAATAAAAGAATTTTAAAATGTATCCGAAAACAAACTGGAAGCCAATGTAGAGACGGTAAAATTGGAGTAATATGCTCTCGCCTGCCTGAATCAGTTAAAAAACAAGTGGCTGCATTTTGCACCAACTGCAAACAAGTAATGGAAGCCTGGCTAATTCCAGTAAGGGGTGCATTGCAACAATCGAGGCGAGAGGTTATGAAAGCATGTATAACCGTTTCCAGGTTGCGCTTAGACAAAAAAGACTTTATTTTTTAACAATCGCCTCAACTGGAAAAAGCAGGATTTTACCACTGCATTTACATGGGCGTCAAGTTTTAAAGAGGAATCCATTTTCACACCTAAATTTGTGACAATGAATTTCTCGTATGGCGCCAGATATAAATCTCTGAGATTCTTCTAATCTTCCCTGAGAGTATTTTGATACTTGGGTAGAATTTTAAATGCTTGGCTTATATTGTACGTAGGCGACAAAGGTGACAAAGTCTTGGCCAAAATATCATCCTTCTCTCTGATATGCTGAGGAGTCTGTAAAAATAAAGCCTGATGCATCAGTCTTTAGTGAAACTGCATATTTATTTGGTGAAAAAGTAGAGATTGGTTAGTGTGGATGATAGCTGGGCAGCTATCAACACACAATCAAGAATAAGGATGATGCATAGAAATGGAAAAAAAAAATCATCCCTGAGGCAGACGGGAATGTGAAAGTCAACCACACGCATCATTTCCTGCTGGCAGATAGAGAGGATGAAGTAGCGGATATTCACCTGTTGTTTGTTGCAGCGCATTCACCACATTTTACATTTTCTCTACCAGCAGGACAGGTGGCTGAAATAGCAGCAGCGGTGACCTCGCTGTAGGAGGAAAGAGCAGGACAGATGGAGTGAAACAGTGGGAGGAAGCAACCAAGCATGTCGGCACAAATCATCTCCACGCCACAGGCTACCTGACAGGTGACTGCGCCACGTTCCTCAGGTCTCAGGGTCCGCCGGGAGGACAGAAAGAAGGTAGAGCTGGCAGCGCAAATGTGACAGACAGTCAAGAGGAGTTTTAGTTCAGGTGCCACACGGGAAAATCTGAGCTGCCAAACAGCTGCCAAGCTATGTAATTCTCCCATATTCTCAAACCTCAGCAATTTAGAAAAGGGTTAAAATTGTGTAGTACAGGTTCAGCTGATTCCAAGTATACGTCAGTGTACTTCCTCAGCGTTCCCCTTCTGGATTCTGAAAATGTATCTATTTGATTTGTGGCTGAAACAAAACTCAACCCTAACCCTACACAGAGCACCAGTAACCAGGAGATGTTAAGAAATTAACATCCACCAGAGTATATTTGGCAAACTTTTTTTATTTATTCATTTTTAGCTGTTCAAGAGTATTACGCCATCTATGATCATTTACAGTATTCCTAGTACTTTAGTACTAGTATTTTATTTTGAAAAGTTAGTTAGCTACTCCAGGCCCGTACTGTCTTGTGTTTCCCTGCCTGCAGGCTGGTAAGGTCCCTATGGTCCTCAGTGTCATTAAGTTGTTTCTGCAGTGAGTGTCTTGTTCCGTAGATGGACTCCAACTCAGTTTTGGACTTCACTTGGCGATAATAATCCTTGTTCTGTTCTCCAGGAGATCACAGAAATGACAACTCTGTTGTCACCTGCAGTCCAATACAATGGAGTTGGAGTCCATCCATGGGAGGAGAGGCTCACTGAAGACGCATTTAGATGTAATGCTCAGTTTCTCACAAATTACCGTCCATCCATCCATCCATCCATCCATCCATTTTCTTTCACTTATCCAATTCAGGGTTGCAGGGGGGGGCTGGACCCTCTCCCAGCTGCCATAGGGAAAGAGACGGGGTACATCCTGGACAGGTCGGCAATCTGTCGCAGGGCTAAATATTTTAATTTAAAGTACCTTTAAATTAAAATATTTTCAATGGTTAAAAACTCACGGAGTAGTATTTTATAATTCATTTAGGTGTGGGTTTGCCTCCTTCTGCTCATTTACACATGAACGAATACACTCCAAATATAACCTATATCTCTGGGGAAATACTGGGCACTTACAGTGTGACCCCCCAGCCCTGATGACAACTACAAGAGTTACTCTGCCAAAACAGCCTCAGGCATTTTCATCTTTTTTTACTCTGTACATTTCTGCACTCACTGCTGTCCCTGGAGAAAAACATCCCACTGTTCCAGGTGGCCATTTGGCCTCTAGCTGCCAGGCATGACTGTAACTGACTACAAGTGTCAGTGTAAAGCAGGGCTTCTGTGCTCTGCAGATCTGTGAAACAAAGGTTAAAAATCTCCTCGATCTGGCAACGCTCAGGAAAAATTCAGGGTATCCCTGCCAAGCACCAACCTGCTGCTGCAGTTGCAGCCATCATGTCATGCACATCAGCGAAGGGCAGAGCTTCACCGGGAGCTGAACTGTCAACGGCATTACTTTCACGTTTGGGAAGTAATCATAGCTAAGTGTAAGCCCACTAGCTGGGCACAAGGTGAGGATTCAGAGAAAATACTACACGAGAGGCTTGAGCCTGTGAAGGACAAACACCTCTTATACAGTGTAATGAAATGCAAAATCAAACCAAGATGTTCTGCAGATTGTTGCAGAACAACAGCGGGACTGATTTCAATGATCTGCCTTTGTATCGGAAGTAAGGGTCTCGAATAAAAAGGCTACAAGAAGATGGCTTTCCAGTTTTTCATTCTTGTACTCTACTAGTTCAGTTTTGCGTGACTCAAATTCCTCAGGCCTTGGAGCAGCTCCTCTATTCATCCTCTGTCTGAAACAAACCATTTTAGCTCCTACCCCTTTTAGCCAACTTTCTTCTGATTGGCTGCCCCTCACAAACAGAAGGTTTGACAAGCAGGTAGATGGGGCTTCTGCGCTCGTTGCCAGAGCTGTGCGCCTGAGATGACAATGTTATTGATCTTGGCTCAAATTAATGTCATACAGAGCAAAGAGTAGACAAAACTGTCTGCCTGAAACTGAGTGTTTAGGGCAATCTGAAGCTTGAGCTTTTGGCTCACAGGGATTATCTGTACATATACTGACCTCATTGTTTGAAACTTTGGCCATGTTTAATATGGGCATCCACCACTGGAGCACACAGGAAATAAGGAAATGTAGAACAGGTTTACTTTAAGCTCTTCACCACCTGGTGAGAAAACTATCTGTCTTTTTTGTCGCTTCTTCTTAATCTTGAACTGTGACTGCTGTTTGCATTCTATGACTCGTTTTATGGAAACAGCTGCCTGCTGCTGCTGTGAACAAACCAAAGTCCTTCTAGAAGCAAGTCTCGAAATTGCCACTGGGACAAAAACTGCACCTACAGACTTCCCAGTCAAAATAACATTTAAAAAAACATTTTTTCTCCTGGAAATTATACTTCTACAGATATCTTTGCTGTTGCAGAAGTCTTTTGCAGATTGCAATGCAGGCTCTCTTTTATGATGACTCTGGACAAACCAAGTGTAAAACAAAACCAAAATAGGAGCTAAAGGAGGCTAAAAGCATCCTCACAGCTCCTTTCTAATTCTCTGCGCATTGAATACTACATCTGACCCCTTTAACCAGCTTTTTATTTAAATTATAATGTAAAAAAAAATAGTGCACAAACAATTTAGGGATTTATTGATAATTCAAGCAACAACAAATTAATCTTAAAAGAATGACTGGAAAAGAAATTCAAACATGAGTGCAAACTGGAAATGTTTTGGGTTTCACTTGTAGCTATCAGAAATTGTTATGGACATTTATGCTACAGCCAAATCAACATCTCTTGAGCAGCCAGTACTGATCCTTCTGCAGGGTCACCTATGGAAACCTTGTTACGACTTTTACTTCCTCTAGATAGTCAAGTCTGATCGTCTTCTCAGCGCTACTTCCTGCTTTTTCCCGTGGGGAAAGTAGCACCTGCAAAACATCAGGGAACTACTCAGTTGTCAGGAGTGTTGTGTGTTTTTTGAACTCCCATAGAGCTTAACTAATGGTTTTTTTAACTAGTTTTTAACAGCTCTTGAGCTTTTTAATAAGTCTTTTTAAAGTAGAATGATTAAACGTAGAAAAATATTAAATAGCAACACCTTTCCATTATCTATGTGAAGGATTTTACATTAAAGCAACAAACACCCTGAGTACAAAACCTAATTAACAAAGAACAAGACTGCAGCTTGGCCAGTAATTATATTAACAAATGTGCAATGTCATGACATGATTTCAGATTTCAACTCCCAATTAGCCCTCCTGCTTCCCCAAACTAATGAAGTTCTGTCAAACCCTGCAGTGATCACCTTCAGCAGAAACATTACGTGAAGAACCAAAATCAAAGCCAGGTCTCTGATATCCATTTAAACAGGACTGTTTTTGCACAAATCCCCCCTTCTGCTTTCTTCCTCTCACACATTCAAGAAGAACAGACAAATGAGGGTGGGTGGGGGTGAACGGATTCCAAAGTCGAGGCTGTGTTGTGGGTGTAAACAAAGTGAATTCCTGCTGTCGATCAGTTCAAGTTCAAAGCTTTCTTACAAAGCAGGAGCCTTGGGATCAGCCACCCTTGAATTCAATTATGTATGTGTATGTGTGTGTGTGTGCAGGCAGAAAAGAGAAGGTGTGTGATGGCGTTGGGGTTTGACAGAGGGGCTGTGTCCCCCTTTAAAGCAGATTCAGGTTGACTTCCACAAACAGACCAGATACTGTAAACCTCTTGCAGGGACAGCAGAGTCACACTGAAGCCAACAGGGGAACAAATGAGGCCGGACAAAGGCATGTTTTTGGAAGCTGTCTGGTCTCTTTGGAAGCGCTGGGAACACTCCCACAGTACAAAGACCTCATTCATGCTCTGTCCTCTACAACAGTCAGGGTTTTTTTTCTTGTTGGAGCTCATCCGTAAACATCCTTTTGTCCTCCAACTGTGCAATGAAAACAAGGTGAAACGAAAGAGTGTCATCTCCGATTGTGTTGTCTCTGATGTTGCTAATTCTTTGGACAGAAGAGCAGCTGGTGCTTGGACCAGAGCCGAACTCGATCATGTTACTGTCATCCTGAGGAAAATCACTGTTAACGACACACACCGATGACTTTCCTAATGAGAGCTTTGGGGTTCATACAGCTTAAGGGAAGTAAAAGCTTTAGACTTTGCTACCCAAAACCAACTTTAAAATAGCCAGGTACTTCGGTTTTTATGGTTTGGTTGAGCTACTTGTCTAACCCTAAAAGAGTCTGTGTTATTAAGTGGAAAAAGATGATCTGAAATGTATGGGACTAATGCAAGTTCACTGATGTAGGCTGTCTTATTGGAACTGTATGCAAACATGTGGGCAATGTCTGAGTCCAGGAACATTGTACAGTATGCTTTTATACCCAATCTGTTGAGCTTGAAATTCTTTCTGCACAAAATATCCTATAAAATGCCTTGTCACTAGTTTCAGCCATGCTGCAAATTTTTTGAATCTGCACTTCCCCATGTTGTCATTACCTTGCAGACAGTACATCAGCTCTGAGCATCCCAAAGAAAATATGAGTATTGTTGGTTCTGCCATCTATCCAGTGATAATGCTGCTGCTATTAGCTACCTATTTGTTGAAAAACAGATGTTACCAATTATTGTGTGATAGTAAATTGCAATTTTAGAAAACAAATCATAAAATCCTACGCCTTAATACTGAGGTCTTTTTTTCACAGTAATAAATTCAGTACCTTTTAAGACTACTTAGAAATCTGCAGGAAATTTGAGACAGTCATCTATGCTTCAAATACCCTTACATTTACAGTATATATGATTGTATAAGACAACACTAAGCTTTTGCATTTATATTTACTCATCTTAAAAGTGTGAGAAAATATAAATGCACTTTTTATTAGCTATAAAAATTCTACATATGTGAAAAACAAATGAAGGAACAAATGAACAAATGAACAGGTAAACGGGAGGGAGGTAAGAAGGAAGAAAGGAAAAAACAATAAAATAGGAAATGTACAGCAGACGTCAAAGAAAAAGAAATAACGGAAACAACAGAACAAACCAAAGAAAGGAATAAGGAAGGAAGGAAGGAAGGAAGGAAGGAAAAGAGTGAAAGAGAGAACAACAAAAGTAAAAGGCAATAAAAGGAAAAAATAAAGCAGAAGGTGTGAAAATAAAGAAAGGGGGAACTGGGAACAAAATGAAAATTAAAGAAAAAGAATGAAGGAGGAAGTTAAAGAAGGAAAGGATATTTGCAGATTTAGGGTCTTATCGTGTTAAAAATCCATAGACACCTAGACTGAAATTTAGGGCTTCAGCGAGCGATGACTTTGAGTCCTTATCTGTTTGGTTCAGTGTGTGCTTCCTTTAACTTTACTCAAAAGTTGCCATTTAGAGTCACTCCGGATCATATTCCTGCAGGCCCTTTCTGACTTCTGTGCTCTGAAAGCTGCATCCTTGGTGATGCAGTGAACCCATCTGGACCTCAGAACCTTAGATAAAATGTATATTTCCATCCTATGACTTTCACTGTCAGCACTCTACTCTCCTCCTCCTGCTCCTCGCTGACACTCTGTTGATGTACAGCACTAATGGAGCTCCATTGTTCCAGCCTGACGTAGTTTGTGAAGGTCACCCTCAACTTATTCAAGAGCTCTGACAGTTTCAGCTGCGAGTCCTTGTCAGCCAGCGACCAGCCTGCAGAGACACGGTGGCATTGGGGAGACGTAAAGACGAAAAACCTCCGCAGGACATTGCTCTTAAATGTACAGGAGTGATTTCAAAGGCAAAGACATCGCGAAATGTAAACAAAAACACACTGTGCACATGCTTCAGTCAAGGCGTGAGACTCCACATGTGTCCTCCTCAATGTGAAATGCAGATATTTTATCTGGTGCATAAAATATTTTTCATTAAGTAATTCCTTCATCTTTTTTTTTGACTATCCTTGCTACATTTTTTTTCTTTCCTTCATTCTCTTACTAACTTCCTTCTTCCTCATTTTTCCGCTGTTTTTCTTTATTGACTTTCCTTACTACCTCATTGTCCTCTTTGCTTCTCTTGATTTTAGGTACTTCAGTAAACCCTTCCCTTAAGACCTTACCCTTCTTTCCTTTTTTCACTTATGTTCTTTCCTGCTTCTCTTCACCCTTTTCCTCTTTTCATTTTTGTTTTCCTTTTTCTTCATGTCTTTACTTGTTTCCTTCTTTTTTCCTTCTTTTTCCTCTGTCTTCTCCTCCTTTCTGCCAGTCACTAATCTTTTCTTATTTCTTTCCTTTTTGTCTTCCCATTTCCTATCATTATGTCATTTTTTATTTTTTTTGCATCTTTACTTCTTCACATCACTTCCTGTCCCTATCTGTCCAACTATTTTTCTCTTTAATGGTTACTTGTGATTGAGCATGCAATGTCCCTCGGTTTCTCAGTCAGATCCATGTCAAATCTTTATATACAGTCTATGGGCTTTACCTACAGTGCAATCCATCCATCCATCCATTTTCTGCCACATTTTCTGCCAGGTCCAGGTCATGGGGGTAACACTTTAAGCAGAGATGCCCAGACCTCCCTCTCCCCGGCCACCTCCTCCAGCTCTGCCGGGGGGACACCAGGGTGTTCCCAAGCCAGCCAAGAGATATAACCTCTCTCCAGCATGCCTTGGTCTGTCACAGGGCCTCCTCCTGGTGGGACATACCCGAAACACCTCACCTAGGTGGGATCCAGGAGGCATCCTAGTCAGAAGCCCGAACCACCTCAACTGGCTCCCTTCAATGTGGAAGAGTAGTGGCTCTACTATGAGCCTCTCCCAAATGACAGAGCTTCACAACTGATCTCTAAGGGAGAGCCCAGCCCCCCTTTGGAGGAAGCTAATTTCCGCTACTTATATCTCAGTCTTCTGGTCACTGCTCACAGCTCATGGTCTTAGGTGAAGGTAGTAACATAGATCAATGGGTAAATCGACAGCTCTCTCTTCACAACAACAGACTGGTACAGCGTCTGCATCACTGCCAATGCTGCACTAATCCATCTGTCAATCTCCCTCTCCACTCTCCCCTCATTCTTGAACAAGACCCCGAGATACTTAAACTCCTCCACTTGGGGCAGCAACTCCTCCCCAACCCAGAGTGGGCACTCCACCCTTTTACGGCTGAGACCCATGGTCTCAGACTTGGAGGTGCTAATTCTCATTCACGCCACTTCACACTCTGCTGCAAACCACCCCAGATGGAACTGGAGGTCACCGCCTGATGAAGCCAAAAAAATCAATGTCATCTGCATAAAGCAGAGAGGTGATTCCAAGACCACCAAAGCAGAAACCCTCCGCCACTTGACTGCACCTGCAAAGTCTGTCCATAAAAGTTATGAACAGAATCGGTAACAAAGGGGACCAATGGTGGAGACCAACACCCACCAGGAACAGATCCGACTTACTGCAAACCAAGGTCTCACTACATTTGTACAGGGACCAAATGGCCTGTAACAATGAGCCAGAGAGACCTACAATGCCTGGAAAACATTCTGCTGCTTTTAGCTACCTATCTAGCACTGGTATCATCATTGTTGACAACGTATCCTCTTTCTGCTGGTTTAAAATTGGTTGGTACATTCTGCCCTCAACCTTTTGACTGTTAAGAGCATACCATCTGGGTAGCGCACTTCATGTAGCCATACTTGATAACGTGAACATACTTTTGCACTCAAAATAGCAGTTGTAAGAATGGAAGGACACCATTCGAGGAAGCAGTGGTGTATGGACTCGGCACTCGGTCTTTCTGAAATTGTCATTTTAACACTGGATGATGCTGCAATAAGCAAAAACAAGTTTTTCCCAGCAGTACTTACAGCCATGCTTTTGACAGGTTCAAGTTGCTATGGTGACTGTATCTTGCCAAACTGATTGGCCTTCTCGTCACTCTTTGATGCTATGTTTCATAATGAGTTCTTTATTTCACATACCTGTAAGTAAAAAAGAATAATTTGTCTCTTCTATTCAAGTCACACTTTGAATGAAAGTATAAGTAAGTACACAGAGGATCTGAGTCCGTTTTCCACCACTGTCACAACACAAATTACACCACAACTCTTTACCTTTGTGTCTTTTTTCAGCCACAACCTCACATCGACAAGAAAAACAGCGTCATTGCAAAAAGGCAATCTCAGGTAACAGATGGAAGAGGAGCAGAGTCGTGTCTGATAAGGACAAAAAGGATGTGTGAGGTCTTTTTGTTTGGCAGCATCTTCCCTCTCAGCTCCTGTCATCCCAGTCTGCACAAGAGCAGAGCATAGAGAGGGGAAAAAAACTCCTCCTGTCTCATTCACTTGCCTTTAGATACACATAAAATACAGCTGAAGGCTAGAGCTGCAACAATACCCTCCACTCCCCCCTCCCAATGCTGCTATCCAGGTTTCCTGTTGGGGCTCAGGCCTGGTTGACTTCCTTAATCCTTCCCTCCCTTCATGGGGCTTTGGAGAGAAGAAAGAGGAAAACCAATGAAGTGCTACCTTTAGCTTAGACACATACCTGAATGGTCAAGACCAGCAAACTGCCAAAATTTCTGCTTTTACAGAGATGCTCACACTTAGAGATGATCAGTTAATCAAGTGCATTTGATTATCAGCACCTGCATAGAGTCCTGTGAAAACTCTCTTTTTCACATGACTGCACATGGAATACTACTAAGAGAATTATCAAACAAAAGACACAGGCTCTTGATTTCAGTCAAGTTAAGAAAGTGAATAACATGTTAAACTGCTAAGTCCCTGAGGACCTGACACTTGCCATCTTTCTTTTTTCTCTCCTTCCACTTTTCCTTCTTTCTCCTGTTATCTTCCTGAGTTTTATGAGGGGACACTTGACACAAATCAGACTGCATGACCTTTACTTGAGAATATTTGTTCCACTGTTGCACTGTTGTGTTTCTACTTTGATGCAACAGGGAACCCAGTCATTCAGTTAAGCCACAGTTCAGTCCTACAGAAATAAAAAAATTCCCAGAAATATAAAGATTGATTTTGGTCCTTATTAGTGTGGAGTCTTTTGTATGAGGTTGAGCCCTAGGGCACCTCGGCCCTCATTAATGTCCCATCGATGCCAGGCGCTGCAGGGCAGGGAGGCTCCGGCTGCTCAAGCCTCTTAAGGCTAATTTACAAGAGAAGCGGAAGCCTAGGGGTCACGACTGACTCATCAGAACTTGGTCTATGCTTTAAAAACTTCCTGCCCTCCAGTGCTTTGATACCCTTGGGAGCACAGGACTTGAAACAGGTACTGTGTAATTAAAAAGCTGAATAGAAAACATCTCAAGAGAATTAGTCATCACAAAGTACACGTCTTCATTGTGGAAACTAATTTAGCACTCAACGCAGATTTCCAAGAGGATCGATTGATCTTTAAAAGAATACTATGAAGGGACTGGGGTTTTAAAAGCTTTATGCAGCTGAAATTAAAGACTGCAAGAGACTGAATCAAAGTGGTGTATAATATGACTAAAGAGAAATAAATCCCAGCACTAAGTCAGTTTTTCAAACTTCTCAGTTTGGAGAAAACATGAATAATTCATAAACACAGTCCTGCATTTCCATATACTGCAGAGCTCCAAAGACGAAGCCTTTTCTTCATCTTTTGCATTTACATTTGAGGCATTTCACTGACAGAGATTCATGTTCAGGGTGACTAATTGTATGAGCAAAGATTTCAGTTTCAGATGATAAAGAACAGCCGCCCAGATCTTCTTTGAAGCTGAAGAAGTATATGCAGCAGTGCTTATTGTTGTCTTAAACTTACAAACACACAAGTGACTATGACCTAATAAAGACACCACAAAGATCATGAATAAAGTGTTCAATGCCCAATTTTTGAGACTGAGATACAAGAAAGATGCAAGTTTCAGTGCTTGTGTTCAAAAACTATCTTCCACAAAATGTTATCAGCCCATTAAATGGTGGTTATCAGGTGTCATCACTGAAATAATTTTGCTTCAGACTGAGCTAAGTACATCTAATAGGAGAGAAGTGCATTTTTATCCATTTCTGATCTCATGTAAAATCCCTGCTAGTGTCATCACCGCCACTCAGAGCTGAACTTGCTAGCTCTGCAAACCAAGAAACTGGGAGAGGCAGGTTTTCAAGGATCTGTTTAACATAGTAAAGGGTATAACTGATCCAGGTAGTTGTGTGGCCTAAACCTAACCAAACATTAACTTGGAACAAAAACAGGAAGAAAGAAAACCGGAAACACAAATTTAGAAAGTTGACATTTGATTTATACCACTATCACACTAACCCAACACTTTCTCCTGGGCATACTTATTGGCTAGCGTGCGGCTTCAGTCAGATTCACCCCTCACTTCCGGTTTCAAAACACCAAGATAGCGGTAAAAACATTCATCTCGAGGCTTCAGAACAGGACTTCATAAACGAATGTGTGACATCACAGTAGCTATGTCTATTCTACTGTCTGTGGTCCCACCATTACGCACGAGTTGTCTTTTTGTGTCAAAATATTGGCTGCCAAGAGATAATGGTCCCTTTTTAGAGGTCTACACAGTCCACATTAGGAGGTTGGAGAGGTAGTGGGGTTGACTTTCTAAAAGTCTAACATAGTCTGTTGTGTGCACTGGGACCCATCATTGAGCAGAGCACAGCTACTAGGTGAAAAACTGCTTGGCTAGGTTTAGGGAACAGATCATTTTTGGTTAAAATACGTTGTTTCACAACATTTGGCACTATCCTGTGGTATTGTCTTCTTCGCTTCCTCTGAGTATTATTAGGTGATGAGTGCCTGCTGAGTGGCTGTATTTTTTAACAGCATTTTTTTTGCATAATTGTTATTTTATTTTACTAAATTAGTGGTTTCCCTCCTTGAGAATAATTGAAGTTCAGTTACTGAGTAGTGCCAAAAGGTGGTGTCTCTTTCCTTTTTTATTGTGCTGAGTTGAACACAGACACTGATAGAGATCCATAGACAGATGGACATAGATGGACGTAGCTGTGACATCACCCAGTGGTTAGTGAGTCCCATGATGAAGCCTTGTCCTGAGCGTTTTTGCTGTTGTCATCTTGTTGTTGTGAAACCCACACAGAGAGCGGTGGGTGAAACCACACACATGCTCATTGGCTAACCACTTGGTTAATGGACAAGTGAGCATATCCTGTATAATCATCCTTTCTGTCTCAGGATGACCATAATTTACAAAATGGACTTAATGTTTTATTCAAGATGACCTGAAAGTAGTGATTAAGCCCATGAAGATACTAGGAAAACATTTACTGAGGTCACAGAACAAGAAAGCAAAGGTTCACTTTCCCATAGACTTCTATACAACTGCAAGCCTTTTTGTAACCAGAAGATTCGCCACCTGCTGGCCATTGCAAAGAAAGCACGTGTAAGGTCCTTTGGCACATTGGCATCCCTTTTCGGACCCACAAGCTATGTACATCTTTTGTATACAGTCTCCAGTCTGACAAGCAAATGTAATGTTGTGGAGACCTTGTGGAGGTATTCTGTAATTGATGTTAAATACACCTGGACAGACCCCCAATGTGGAAGGCTCCAGTCCAGTGTCTGACAAATTTATGAACGAACAAGCTATGGCAGAGCCCTGCTACGTAAGTAAGCAAGCCATGTGTTGCTAGTTTTTTGCCAACACCACCATACGTTGCTGGTTGTGCACCCTGATCATTTAATAGCATATCTTATTCTCAGCTGCTTGTTCAGTTTGAGCCTGTCAAGCATCCTTCATCTGACTGATTCTTTGAGGTATCTTGGCTTGACCAGATTGAAGTGCACACAAAGCTCAGTTAATATATTGGCAACCACCTCCTGGACTGATGTTGACATGTCATTGAAACCCTAGCCACTACTAGCCATATCTATGGGACTGATATGAGCTGATAACAGCAATTTAAGTGATAAAAGTCAAAGCAAATGCCTGCAGTACCTGTTGCATGTTGTTAAGATTTAGTTAAGTTTAGGTTAAAAAAAATGCTAACAGCTTCTTGGAGATGAGAAGCAGTGCTCTCCCTTGCAAAAACAAAGAAAGGCCACCTTTGTTCCTGCAAAAACAACAACACTTTGTTGCCTCCTGTAATTAAGCTTTAAAAGACAACTCTTCACTGTTCACATGGGAACTGATCATGCAGACTGTGCAGCTCATCTGATGTATGAAGTCATTGTAGACCTCTATGATCCAAATACATCCTTGGATAAAAGTTTCAGTTTCAGTTTCTGAGTGAAATCTTTTGATGTCCTTTTCAAATATGAATCTAATTCCAAACAAACATATTCTCATTTGGATCACTTTCTTGCAAAAAACAAAAAAACAAAAAACAAAAGAAACAAAACACAATCCATTTGCACACTGAAAAAAGTAAACTTGACAGGTTTATGTCTTTTAATATATCATAATAAAAATAATGTGTCGAGCCGCTACGGGAGGCGCTGAACAATCCATACTTGGTTGAATAACAGTGATTCTTTATGACAGCTTTGATGGGTACTGATGGCATGCTCCACCAATACCTGATCAATACCTTATTAAGCTGAATCAGATGAACTGATGGTGAAAGTCAGCAAGCACAATGGGACAGATGCAGAGGGCAGAGCAGATTTGGGAATAGATATCACAGAAAAGTACAAGAAATGCTACAAACAAAAGGAGGAATGACATTTATCTTTCTTCAAAGGTGCACTCAAGTGTTTGAAGTGGACATTTTTATCAATATATTAACAGATACATCAATAAAATGCTCTACACAAGCTCTCAGAGGGAAATGCGATGTCTTTAAAAGTCTACTTTTGTCCAAAAATTCACAGTTTATGAAAATATTATATATTTGCTTCACAAATGTCTTAAGGAACTATCAAATTGTCATGTCAATCAAATATTTAATGATCAATTTATATCACCATTGCACATATGGACAATATTTCACTGGCTTTGCCCTTTTGCTGACAATATGAAAAACACAGAATATCAACAGACTTTTTTTGTTACATAAATGTGCCTGTACAGAAAGAGACTGCTTTAACAGTTAAATCTGCACTCTCTCCAGCTCCAGCACAGTCTCCCTCTAACCTTTAGCCCCTCTGGTGCTTCACTAATGATCCTAATTCACCATTAGTATGGCCAGAATACGTGACAAACCACCATACTCCCATAAGAGGCTTTGGGCCCCTGGTTGGCAATCCTAGTCTGACAGTTAAAGCATTGCTGCTCTGTAATGAGAACCAAGCGCTGTGGAAAGAAAACAACAAGTGGCCTCCCCTTCCTCTCTCTGTGCACTCAATAAAACCCAAAGCTGCCCCATTTTCACCTGTTCCATTCAACTGGTCTTTTGTGTGAGCATAACTGTGTCAACGCTGGCCTTTCCAGAGGTCACAGAGGGCAGCTTCTTAATGCGAGGTGGACATTTTGAACCCCTGAGCTGGGAGCTGTGGTGCACAGCTGAAACGTGTCACGAGAACTGAGAGTGAAGTCTGCCTCATCCCAACTTCCTGTGAACAAATCTGTTGATATAAGCATCTAAACTATTCCATGTCTGTTATACTAATGATATTTACCTCTCTAAATTTTCTGCTTACACTACACTTATGCACTAATCCCAAATCAGAGTATCGGTGTCTTTGAAAGCCCTGTGCAAGCACTCTACTATTAAATGGTAAATGGACTGATTCTTATATAGCGCTTTTCTACTCTACTTGAGTACTCAAAGCGCTTTATACAACATGCCTCATTCACCCATTCACACACATTCATGCAAGCACTTCCCTCTATACTGCAAGTGCAATCTATCTAACATTCACACACACTCACACTCCGATGAATGCATCGGGGGCAACGTGGGGTTCAGTATCTTGCCCAAGGATACTTTGGCATGCAGACTAGGGGAGTCAGGGATGGAACCACTGACCTTCTGATTAGTAGACGGCTCGCTCTACCTCCTGAGCCACAGCCGCCCCAAAAATAAGATTTTACAACTATAAACCCTTCCATGAATGAAATTTCATGGAGGACTATTAATAAGGATAAACCTCATTTGAACCTTATTTGAGTAGAACTCTACAGAGCAGAGCTCCAAACTTCTTTGCAGACATTAAAACAAAAATGATTGAAAACTAAAGAGATAAGCACTAAAAACAAGTCAGAAATGGAGTTTACTGCTTATCTTACAGGCATGTTAAAAAAGTAAAACTTGCAATTCAGCACTCAGAAAAACAGCAGGTAAAAGCAAACAATCAATCTATAACAAATTATTCTCAAGGGGGCAAGAGGGTGATGTTAAAGGTGACAATGAATCTGCTCTTCACCTCACCTTTACTACATTTTTGGAACAAAATTTTTTCCTAAAGTCACTCTGGAGAAATAAAAACATGAGAATAATATCATGTATCTGAGCTTTTGGCATTAAAAGGCTGAATGCCGCTGATAATAACTCTTATAATGATAAACTCTTGAAATGCAGATAGAGTCTTGAGTTGGTTCTCCTTAACAATCCATGTGAGACTCATAAAATGTATTATGGCATAAAAAGATATGAAAAGGCAAAGCAAGAAGCATGATACACCAGAGACAGTTTTCACTGGTTTGATATAACTGTTGAAATTGCACTGATATTGAACTCTTCTGCATCTGTTGAGGAAGCAAGTCCCCAAGTATGTATTCAAATCACAATGTTCAGGCCTCACAGACTGTTGTCTGGTTCAGTGATAAAACTGGCACTTGAGAATCAACTGGTTCAAACCTACAAGCTTAACCAAAGTGTTTTTGGTTAAGCCACCATTGATCCACCATTGATTTGTAAAGTCTCCTTTTCGCAGCCTTCTCTTTCCCACTACGGCCATTCCCATCTTGGTTTTTTGAAGCCAGAAGTGACCTTATTTGGCCAGATGGTGGATTGCTACAGTCATGTTAAAAAGAAAGTTTTCACTGGACTCTATGCAGTCCTGTGAAAGTACACCTTTACTGCTTCCATAGCGCCCATGTTAAGGATCCATAATGACTCCAGTTTTTTCCAGCAACTGACTGATCTGTTGACTGATCTGTCAACGTCCAAAAGTAGATCTTGAAGTAATCCTGTAGCTCCAGTAGTATTCTTTGTGTACTGCTTTTTATTTCACAGGGAAAATCAGAGAAAGTTTCATCAACTTAAAAATAAAAAAGGCCTAAGAAAAATGTACACTCTCAAAAAACCAACTCAGTTACTGCTGGTCTTTAATGTGGTCCAAAACATCATCTCAGAACTAACAAGGTCTTCACCAGGTCTACAAAATTACTTCAAACTTTCAAACATGTCCCTCTGCATGGCTGTGCAGTGAAGACAGATGTATACAAGTGAAGGCCCAGAATAGGCTGTTGCTGAAAGAAATGAAGCCATGTAAGTGGCTTTTTCCATCCACTGCTACAGATATAATGATGTCCATGAGAAGCTCTTATTTCTCCTATTCATAGGCAGCAACCAAAGTCAACATGAGGACACCAGTGCTACTCTGCAGGCTCTTCATTAGTACCTGAAGCAGCCTGTAAAAGCCCTCTCTTACAGACAATTATCAGCAGGATCAATGTTTCTCAAACATTGATTGCTGCTTTTCTAACAACACATTTAGCTCAGTGTCTCAAGTCCCTGTGGCCTACTTGCCCTTGGAACACCACTCTTTTCTTATGTCCCACCTCTAAATATGCTCCTACCTCCTCTAGTCATAGCTCTTTCCCACCATTGTTACAGATGGCATCTCCTGGGATACCGCCGACCTGTATTTTTCACCCTCACATACCAGAGAGATGAATGGCTCAATCGACTAATGACAGATAACGAGAAGCCCAACCTCTAGTTATTTTTCCGGGCTTGTTTTTTTTACTGCCATTCCTTCACAAATTACAGTGGAGTCGACTTTGGCGGCGCACAGGTCCAGATGTTGCGCTGCAGCATCGACACCTGACATTTTGTCAGTGCTGCTCTGCTGCAGCACTGAACACTAATTGCAGCACTGAGAGTTAAAGTGGCTGTTTGCTGAGCAGCTCTCCTGCTGTGAAATATCTGAAGGTACAAACTTTAATCGCCTCTTAGCATGAGACCTATGCTGTTTAGAGACTGGATTATTGTCTTTTAAACTTTCATGCGTAAAGTTTTAGTGGACTCCCACATGGCCCACTCAGACAGAAAGATGGAATTAATCAATTCAGTTTCACAGAGTTTCAGCTCATTGTTTAGCTGCCTTGTCTGAAACTTTTGGTTCACTCCCAAAGCTCTAATTTTCTGCCATTGCACACTAGCTGTTCACCACCAAGCAGCAGCCTGACACAATTTGATGAGCTGGTGAACGTAGTGGAGTCAGCTCTTTCCTTCAGGAGACAAAAAGAACTAAAAGAACTAAAAACTAAAATTCAGTGTTTCTATCATCAGGTGGCTACCACAGAGGGAAAGTAAAAGATGTATGTTGTCAAGGTGGACTATGATTTTTAAGTATTGAGTTTAGCATTTTGGTTGTGACTATCTTTTTTTTTTTCTTTCAAGCCAGAAAGGACATATTTAGATAAAAGCACAGAGTGCTAAGTTATCTGCTAATGCTAAAGCTTGGTTAGCAAGCATAAACAGCATGGGTGCAATACACAGATACAGACAAAAATAGTAAAATTATATGCCACCGTGCAATACTTCCATAGATGTCAGTTCAGGAATTCTTCAAATGCCATGCCTCTTTCTTATAATATTTCTGCTCATGCCCTTAGGCCTCAGACACACAGGCCTGTTTGGTAACCCTCTGGCAGCCTCCGATCGCTAGGAAAAAATGTGTATTCCCCAACTGTTTGGCAAGTGGTTGGTGGAGGCTGCTGGGTGAAATTGGTCACAAAGAGGGTGATGCACCAAAAACCTCAGTGTAATTAGTTTGGTTGCTAGCAGACTGCTGTGGTCGCCTGTAGTTTGCATGGAAGATGCAGAGTTATCTGCAACACTTGCTAAGTGTCCACCGAGCACCTTGAAAGCATAAGTTGTGCTTTTTGAAACATGGTGGTTGCAGTAGTAAGGCACAACGTTTACTGTGAAGGCGAACAGTCTCTGTTTCTGGTTTGCACCTCACTTTTCACAGTTTCACAACCACTTAACAAGTAGTTTAGTATTTGCAGACAAGTTGGCATCTTCCATGGAAACTACAGGTGTCTGTGGCATACTGTTAGCAAACAGAGCAAAGAAGTTTTCGGTGCAGCACCGTATATCAGCTTGCAACCAATTTCGCCTAGCAACAGCAAGCAACCTCCTGCAAACACTCCAACCAGTCAGGGAATACTCATTTTTCCCAAGCAACCGGTGGTTGCTAAGCAATTGCCAATCAGTCTGCATATCTTTAAACCTTAATGCAGTTTAAACAGGTGAGTTATATAAAAGGTCATCCACTGCGCAGTTGTCACAAAGGTATAAATTAGCTATAGAGACCAATAACATTTTCATACCAGGCTGTAAACACATTTATGTCTTCTCTTACGTTCCACATTTTAACATGGGAGAGGTGAGGGACTAACTCACTTCTGAAGCGAGGTGGCCATTAGAGGTACTACAGTTTTTGGCACTAATTATTTTTTTGCCCAGGATGTTGCCGTTTGGCAGCTACAAACAGGACTACAAATGAATGACAATGCTGCTTTATATCTGCTGGATGTGTAAAGAGTTCAACATATTACCTTAAAAGTTTAATATAAATTCAGTTGCAGTTCCTTTTGTATTATGATAGGTAATAACAAACTCTGGCTATTGGCGACTCTATTCTCAGAAACGTGAAGCTAGAGACTCCAGCGACTATAGTCGATTCTATTCCAGGGGCCAGAGCAGGCGACATTGAAGGAAATTTTAAACTGCTGGCTAAGGATAAACGTAAGTTTGGTAAGATTGTAATTCACGTCGGCAGTAATGATACCGGGTTACGGTAATCGGAGGTCACTAAAATTAATATTGAGTCGGTGTGTAATTTTGCCAAAACAATGTCGGACTCCCCTCCCCTCCCGCCCCCTCCCCCAACCC
>VUQI01038646.1:0-20667 GCA_015106735.1 Paratilapia polleni | reverse complement strand
CTCTCCACCAGTCCTTCACATTGCTGTTGGGTGACTTTATGCCATTCCTGGTGCAAGAATTCAAGCAGCTCAGCTTTGTTTGATGGCTTGTGACCATCCATCTTCCTCTTGATCACATTCCAGAGGTTTTCAGTGGGGTTCAGGTCTGGAGATTGGGCTGGCCATGATGAGGTCTTGATCTGGCGGTCCTTCATCCACACCTTGATCGACCTAGCTGTGTGGCATGTAGCATTGTCCTGCTGGAAAAACCAATCCTCAGAGTTGGGGAACATTGTCAGAGCAGAAGGCAGCAAGTTTTCTTCCAGGATAACCTTGTATGTGGCTTGATTCATGTTCCCATCTTTTTCAGCTCAGACGAAACCTGTCAAGGCACTGCCAAAGTCCCATGCCCGAGGAGTTGTTTTTGAAGAAGTCTTTACTATTGATTTAGAGGAGGATGAAGTCATTTCTGAACCAAAGACCAAAATATTAGCAAAGAAAACCAAGTATGTATATGCTAAAATAACCAATAATTCACTTTTTTTAAGTGAATTTACAGTGTTTTTTACAGACTTGTTGTTTTTCCTTTATAGGAAGCCTGTAGGTAAGGCATCCCAAACTGTAGTGGTGGATGATACAGATGATGAGGACAATGAAGTGGATGACAAAATGAACACACTGCTAGAGATGTTTCCTCAGTTGACGAGACAGGAAGCACTGGAGGTGAGTCTCAAGAAAGCAGAGGTTTCGTATCTTTACACAAAATGCGTTTGTTTGATTCCAGGAATGCAAAAAGCCAATTTGCAACATTTGTATTGTAGTATAAAACATTTGGGCCGATTGCTCTGGTTTTAGTGTAGAGTAAGGATGGGTATCAAGATTTTATTAGAGATGAACCAGCATATGGAGCAGGCACTGTCCGGCACTGGGCTTGTTCACTGCCATTGGTCTATCTGCAAGTTAGAGGTTGTTTGTTGCTTTACATCAGTTTTGTGTTGGCAAGATGTTCAACAATGGTGTGATGAAGAGCTAAAAGACTTATTTTTGTAATGAAGATTTATTTGTTTCCATGACACAAAAGGAAAAATAAAAGCAAAAAAAAAAAAAAAAAAAACATAAAAGAAATATTAGTATCAGTATCCACTATTGACCAAATTGTTATTTAAACCAGTGGTCTCTGTATTGGCCCAGAATTTCACAAATGGTGTATTGCTAATTTGAATGGTACTCTTCCTGATACTGATTTTACTTATCAATCCAGTACTGTTACTCTTATTGCAAATCACTACATCCACCCCCACTCTGAGAGCAGTAAACCTGATAAAACTCAGTTACATTACAGCTCAGGTGATGCTCTGATCATTTCAGACTGCATTTTTGAGCTAACTCTTTGCTTTCTAAATAATCAGCTTACTAATGTTCATGTACTTGAATTAAATCGAATTGGTGTGTGGGCTCTAGGCTGCTAGCATCGAAAATAACTTCTTGATGGGGAATGCCTAAAATAAATTAAATTTCATTTATATAAACTCTAGCAATTATTCAGGCTAGCCCTCATTTACAATGACTTGAAGTATTTAAAAATTTCTCTGGTACCAGTAGCAGAACCAGTATAGTCAGAGTTGATCAGTGCTATGTTCTTTAATGATTTTGACCTAGTGCCTGTTTATTATTGGGTTTATGCTGAATTTATAATGAATTTATAATGGTAATGAAAAAATGTATTTATATATATCAGCCAGCTCTAATTTAGATACTCTTTACTAGACACGATCCCTTCTGTTTTTCTTTCAGATTATTGGGAGTACAAGCACACTGGATGGGGCTGTAGCTGCCTGCCTTTTAAAATATGGAGATAAAGAAGGTAAAAAATATTTTTCACTTCACATAAGCACATAATGACCAAGTTAATGCTTTCCTTTGAGCCATTCTAGCATGAATGTTGATTTTTAATAGTGGGAGGAAAATCCTTAGCTTTCCACAAAGAACATATAAATCCAAATTTAAAGACAAAAATTTTCTGATTTGCATTTTTGTTGTCACTGAACCTTGTATATAGGTGTAGAAAAGTGAGAAATGATTATTCCAAATATGGGAAGATGTTATTGTAAAGATGCAGTATTAAAGACTGTACGTGTCCACTTAGCTTCTTTTCTTAATTAGTTAGTTTCTTAATTAGTTTTGTCCTCTCAGCTCCAAATCAAAGCAGGAAGAGAAAGCAGGATGGAAGCAGCAGTTCTAAAGACAGTGGTGAGATTCAACCTAGTAAGAAGACAAAACCATCAGTGGTAAGATTTCTAATACTATCTTCATGTTTTAAAATGGAAAATATGTGAATCTTTCCAATGTTTTAACACTTTTTATACTCATTATGCTGCATGAAAACAGTGCTGTTGGCTTGCTGCTGTTATGCCCAAAAGGTTGTTTAAATTATATTGTTTTTCTGTTACACAGAAAATACAGACTAATGTTTACAACGATTGATGGGAAAAGCATCAGTGCTCATTTTTTAAGTTAATGAGCACTGATGCACTACAGACAGATTTTGCCTAACTTGGCTTTCCCTCAGCTGCCAAATGTAAATTTTAGGTTTTCATGAATTGAAATGGTAAGGCTTGTACCTTTTTATTGTATTTCAATGGAAAGGTCTCTGATGAGGAAGAAAATGAAGGCAACGAACCCAGCTGGGAGAAGCAGGAAGCAATGGTCAGAAGACTGCAGAAGAAGTTTCCTGACCAGGACAAGGAGGTGAGTACACATGCTGTCTGTAAGACAGTAAGAGATTTCATACTGGGAGTCATTTTTGTCCAGGCTGATTCTGTATATGTAACATGTCTCATCTTATGAATTTTTGATGTTACTCATTCACAATGTCACAAGTAACTTTTCCACTGTAAATCATATTTTATAAAAACTGTATAAAATGGCCTATAACACTGCAATACCAGTCAAAAATAAATGTATTGGTGTACCACTATAGCTCACCTGGTTGAGAAGGCAACCCATGTACCAACAATTCATTGTCATTGTCCAATTATATCAGAGCAAAATGGTGACAAAAGAAAAAGTCAAGTCATTTTACAGCTGTGGACTTGGTAGTTTCGATGCTGATCTGTAGTCTTTTTGTTGTAGGAGCTGCGAATGGTGCTACAGGAACATGACTGGAATGTTGAAGATGCTCTGCAGGTTCTACAGATGTTTTCAGATACAGGTGCAAACAACAGCTGTCATCTGAATCTGACATGTACAGTATCATGCACGTTCAACTTTATGTTGAGCTGCTTAACTGATTCTATACCTGCTTTTGTTTGTTTTCTGATATTAGATAATACAAGTTTCAACTCGAATGAGTCGGAAGAAAAGAAATCCAGCAAATCTAAAAAGAAAGACAAGTCAAGCAGAGAGCTGAGCCACCAAAAAGATCAGGAAAATGGTGAAAAGAGGAGAGACTATAATGACTTTAAAGACCATGTCAGTGAAATGGAAGAGGACAGTACAGATGATACGGACGTTACAAAGGACAGTGAAGATGATTCTGACTCTGAAGTCAACAAAGACTCCAAAAACAAAAGTAGAAGTTCCACTCTGTCTTCTTGGTTTGTAAAAAAATCCGATCCACTGGCTTCATCGTCCTCTGCCAGCTCAGCTACTACCTCTTCCTCCCTGAAGCCATCCTCTTCTTCTTCATCTGTTGCCCAGACTTTGTCCAGATTTGCCAGTGGGACCAGCATAGCTAAGAATCAGGCAGCAGAGAGAAAGAGGAAGGCGCGTGCCTCAGATGAACATGTCAGTTCTGAAGGGGAAAATGACTATGAAGACACAGTAAGCAGCGAGTTCGAGGATTCAGACGATGAGCTGGACTCTAAAGTAGGCATGACAGAACTGAAGAAGGAGATACTCACATTCTTCCAGGATGCATCATTAGATGAACTGTCACTGATCTCTGGGTGCTCCATTAAAAAGGCGCAGAAAATTGTGGAGCTGAGACCCTTTGATAGCTGGCAAAGCTTGGTAAGAGACCATATGTGCATATACCTGTTTGTAAACAAGAAGCAAGAACACCTCACATAGATTTCCTGCAGGTTATTTGTGTTAAATAAAAAAGTTTTCTCAAGCTTTCAGTAAGAAAATGTGCAAAAACAAAGAGCTGTATTCATAGACAGAAATCATCTGACTAAATGCCTGAAAAGACATTGTGACCTTTTATTCATACTATATGTACTTATTGAGCATGTTACACTTCTGCATAGAGACAAGGCATTCCTTACAGTCTGTTGAACACTTACACAACAGTTTGTTTCTTTTTCTAAACACCTCTGTCATCTGAGGGCAAATATGCAGTGATGCATAATAATGATTTATCAAGATATTTACTAATTGTGCAGTCATGACCACTGTATATTGTCATGTTGTGTGAATTGCCATTTTATTTTTGCTCAGATTGAAGTCCTTAATAGGGAGAATGGACTTTCAGAAGACTTGCTGCTGGGCTGCAGAGTTGTCCTCAAAGAGCGGAAGGTTGTCCTGGGGCTCATGTCCAAATGTGAGACAATTTCTTCAAAAATGGTCAAACAAGTCACTGAAGTGATGGAGAAAGGCACGGGGCCCATGAAACAGCCCAGTGTACTCAACAGCCAGTGAGTAAAATTTACATATAACACACAGTGGAATTACTGAAAACAAAAACAGCTTGTGAACCATCTTAAATTTCTTATATTTCTGCATAATATAACCTAAAAGATTCCATGCAAGTCCTAAAAGCAAGAAAAAGAACCCAAATTAAATAAACAAAATGAAAATGTATACACGGGCATTTATTTATTAAGGATTAGGGTCCAATATTACATGCTTAAGTATTACTTTAAGTAACAGGTTTGATCCCTTATGCAATAAGTGCAACTGACCATTTGTAGTAACTTTCAATCAATTTGTACAATGACTGTAGAAAAGATGGCTTGTAGGAATTTTAGAAGATTCCAGTGCTCAGAACTCACTGACTTCT
This sequence comes from Paratilapia polleni, assembly GCA_015106735.1. Classification (NCBI taxonomy): domain Eukaryota; kingdom Metazoa; phylum Chordata; class Actinopteri; order Cichliformes; family Cichlidae; genus Paratilapia; species Paratilapia polleni. The sequence goes on along the minus strand of VUQI01038646.1, from coordinate 15,686 downwards.
GGGATATTGGCGGTTTCTCTTTTTTCCAGCAACTGTATAATAAAACTCACTCGGCAGCATCTTTTTAAGTAGCAGTTTGCGTTAACGGTCTGTGTTGGTAATTATTGTCTTAGATGTTTGAACTTTACTTTACTGTGTAGAAAAATGTCTGTCCAGAATCTGATATGGCTGTTTTCTGATGAAAATGGGTATGTGTGTGTTTGGGCCACACATTACGCACTATGGAAGATGGATAACCCCCTCTGCCGCCCAATGGCAATGCTATCGGCCTCAGCGATGCCAAAGGGCGATGATAGGACGATTGGACTATGGAGCAAATCACCCAACCCTAATTTTAATTTTATAAACCAATCCTTGTGCAGCTCAAGAACTTAGACCAGTGTGATGCTGAAACTTCAGGCATGCATTGCACATACATTGAGGAGGAATTTTGGTGGTGGGCAACATCTTGTTTATAGTAATAGATTTTGGTTTTCCCATGAGGGAGGAGACATAGATTGTTTTAATAACTTCTAACCAGAAATTACTTTTTCTTTTTTAATGAACAAAATCATTACATACAAATTTTTATTGAGACCATGATTTTTCAAAATGTCTTTCTATAACTTTTAAAATATTTTGCAGCTTATCTTGATAAAGAAGCCTTTCTGTTTGTCTTTACAATGTATAAAACAAGCAAATGTGTTATAAAAAAAATAAGAATATAAAATGTTAAGCTGGAGAAAGAAATGCCTAAGTATTTTTCCAGAGTGAGTGAGGGAAAGTTGAAAGGTTACCATTCAGCATAACTCCCAAATGTCTGAAGGAAGTGCAGGATTTCCTCCTCCTGCAAACGCAGGCTTCTTACCAATTTAGTTGCCTGAGGTGATTTGTGACTTGACAATGAACTTGGTCCTTCACTGCTGTTATAGCAGTTTTTCATAATTCTTTCCATAAATTATGGATTACAGCTTAATGAGTGTCTCACAGTATGCGTCCTTTAAAAACTGACAGACCCAAGTCTTCTCCTCAGTCTGTTATTATTGTTATCCTGCAGGTTCCAGCTGAAACCCTATCAGCTAATTGGTCTAAAGTGGCTGCTGCTTCTGCATGAACACAAACTGAGTGGTATCCTCGCTGATGAAATGGTAAGGCAACAAGCCTGGGGCCTATGGGAAATCCCACAGGTCCCAGGTAAAAGAGTATATTTTATTTATTTATTTATTTATTTATTTGCTACCTAGCCATCCTGCTGGCGAATAAACATTCAGAAAGTATTAATAAGGACACTGAATTAAAGCAGCAGCAAGTTAAATTTGTTGTTTTAGCCCAAAAATAGCAAGAGAACTTTGGTTTGTGCAGTTCACTAAAGATGCAGTCAGCATTTTATTGTTAATAGTGGTGATAAATGATATGAGACATAAATGTTTGAATGTTGTCCACCTGCTCTTTTATCTGTGTCTCCAATGTCTTACTCTTTCACTCTCCTACTTCCAGGGTTTAGGGAAAACTATCCAAGCTATAGCATTTCTAGCTCAGCTATACCAGAATGGAATAGAAGGGCCTCACCTCATCACTGTGCCTTCCTCTACACTGGGTAATGATCTCCACATATCACACGCTTTGCCACTTCGCTTTGTACCATGTAATCTTACAACATACACTTGAATAATGAGGTGTAACAGAACAGTATGTGTCATTTTCCAAAGCCATTTATACATGCAGATTTGTATGTTCATTCAGACTGAAATATTCAAGTTTGTTTCTTAAATCTTGATCTTTTTGTCTAAAACAAAACTTAAGGCAATAATTATTTCTGACTTGTGTTGTTTTCATTCTCTCTGTCTTGTAGATAATTGGGTCAGAGAGATGAAACTCTGGTGTCCAGACCTCAAAGTTCTTGTCTACTATGGTAAGATTTCTTACTTAAAAATCTAAAGGTTTTACTGCAAAGAAGTGTGTACAGAGAAGGCTCAGTGGGAGTCAGACTCAGTTTATGTACATGTGCAGAGCAACAGTAAACCCTACAAGAAGCTATGTTGGTCATGAATGTTGCTAGAAAATGAAATGGAAACAAGAAAGTCAAGGTCAGGAAAGTTCATGAAGCCGAGCTATCACACTGCAGTTTGTGCTCTGTGGATAAATGGTGTTCGGTATAAATATGCACAATCTGTGCTGATTATTGGAAGGTTAGCATCATGCTCGATGCCACGTGTGTGGTATACTCCCTGCTGTGTGCACTTGAACTTTTTTTATTTTGTATGTGGCCTTATTCAGTCACTTTTCAGGTGTTTTAGTAAAAATCAGTCAATATTTTGTCAGTTTGCAAACATAGCATTATGTGTGTGTGTGTGTGTGTGTGTGTTCGTTCCTATAGGGTCTATAGAAGACCGTCGCTACCTCAGGCACGACATCCTCAATGGAGATGTTGATTTCAATGTCATTGTGACCACGTAAGCAAACACACATTTACTCGTCATTATGGCAAACATGCTACTGGAACATTAAATCAGTGCAGTGAAGTATGAGCTCACTCACAGCTTTGCTTTTTGTTTGGTTTGTTTTACAGGTATAACTTGGCCATAGGAAACGATAGCGACCGCAGCCTGTTTCGTAAGCTGCGTCTGAAGTATGCTGTGTTTGATGAAGGCCACATGCTGAAGAACATGAATTCTTTGCGCTACCGGCACCTTATGGCTATTAATGTAAGATGACCTCTGTGCACTCATGTTTTTCTACACCCCTGTGTTTTTTCTTCATTGCACCTAACAGGGTTCGGTCTGTGTCTCTTTCCCTGTAGGCAGAGCATCGCTTGCTGCTGACAGGAACTCCTTTACAGAACAACCTCTTAGAGCTGATGTCTCTTCTGAACTTCATCATGCCGTCTATGTTCTCCAGCTCCACTACCCAGCTTTCAAAAATGTTTTCTATGGTAAGTCTGTGTGTTGGTGTGTCAACTTCAGTTTGTTCTGACAAGTGGTAGCTATAATGGGGAAAAAATTAAATCTGTTCTCATGCTTTTTATGTTGAATTGTAATATTCATGTCTTCTCATATTAAAAGGTGAATTTGAATAACTAAAACATAACTCAAATACCAAAAAAAAGGTTCTTCATAAAAATAAAAAGCTTTGAAAATACACTTCAGTCTCCAACCTTAACTGACTCCTGACTCTTCACCGTCGTCCGGTCTCCTTCCATTTTTATTTTCAGAAACGCACAAATGAGATTAAAACGATCCAAACGGTACAAGCCTCCCAAAGCAATTACTGTTTAGTTGTAGGTTATTTCATAATTTTGTTTCTCATCTGACTCAAAGTGCTTGTCAACTTGTGTGTTAGAAATCCCATGAAGAGCAGAGTCGTTTTGAGAGGGATCGTATTTCTCAGGCCAAACTCATCATGAAACCTTTTATCCTCCGACGAATCAAGAGCGAGGTAAGTTAATCTGGGAAAGTGACACATTTGTGCTGTGCAAATATGTGCATTTCAAGTTTTTTTGTTTTTTTTATGAAAATCTTACCCTAAAACATTTCTCAGTTTGGTGAAACATTTAACACTTTTGGTTTTTTCTGCAAAAGCCTGCTGTACAACTTAAATTCTTTGCATCAAGATGTGTTTAAACTTCGATGGTAATGAATTCCAATGATAATTAAAAGTTAGAATTAAGCCAAAATCATACCATTTCCATGAAAATGAATAAAAAGCTTTATTTCTGCATAATGTTACTTATACAACTATTTGGCTGAAAGACACACTTGCAAGAAAAAAACCCAGATATTATTGTGCATTTCCCTGTTCGTGACAGTAGTTTTAATGATTTAAAAAGTAGTTTCAATGCATTGTGTATACTGAATAACTAATGGTCTTTTTTTTTTTTTTCTTTCCCCAGGTCCTCCAGCAGCTCCCAGCAAAGGAAGAGAAGGTAGAGTTCTGCTCGATGAGTGAGAAACAACAGGCTCTGTACCAGACCCTCTTTCAGAAACTCAAGTCTTCCACCAATGGCGAGAGTAAGCCTCATTTGAATGAACTGGATGAAATTACTGCTCTCTATTGTATATCTCAGCATAACTTTCTACATATAACAGAAATTAATGTTTGTTTAATAATTTCTTTCGTGCATTTTCTCTTCAGAGCGCGAGTTGTGTAATGTGATGATGCAATTGAGGAAGATGGCCAATCATCCTCTGCTTCATAGACAGTACTACACCACTGAAAAGCTCAAAGCCATGAGCAAACTTATGCTCAAGGTAAGTCTAACCACTGCTAACCCTTCCTTTGTTTTATGTTTCTTGTTGGTTCATACGGCTGAAGGACCGATGAGCTTATGCCACGGCGAGTGGTCCGTCCATCCACAATTCCCAAGAATCTCTACTCCTCCTAGAGTATTGGTCAGATTTTAGTGAAACTTGCACACAGTGATCACCTAATGGGTCTTCACCCAAATTGTGCTCAAGGTCACATCTGTGGTTCTCAATGGATTTTAATTCTCACGAGTTTGTACAATACAGCCAACCAATGACAAGAAAACCTGCCACTTTCTTTCTGTACTTCACACATCACAATAACCTGTGAACTGTGATGGATGATGAGCCGGAATAGCTACTAATGTATGTCATTGACATTCTGGTTTTTGATCTAAAATCTTTTGTCCAGAAACTTCTCCGAGTTGTGATCCAAGGCTTGGCATGCTGAGCTTGGCTCGTGATACCAAACATTCAGATAGCTTTGCCATTGTAATGTATTTGGATCCTGGTGTACTGCAACTAGTTGGACCTTGAAGTTTTAAATTATTTGTGACAAATTTACTTCAACAAAAGATGGAGACCATAAAGATGTTGTGTTAGCACATTATCAGTATGTTTCTTTTCACTCTTCCTTCTATAACATTTTGGGTTGTTTCTTTTTCTCTTTCCTCAGGAGCCAACACACTTTGATGCAGACCCTGCTCTGATCCAGGAGGACATGGAAGTGATGTCAGATTTTGAGCTGCATCGTCTGTGCCAGCAGTACTCCTCCATCAGCTCCTACCAGCTTGAAAATGACCTCCTGCTTGACTCTGGAAAATTCCTCCACCTTACAGAGCTACTGGCCTCCCTTAAAAAGAAGGTAGATACAAATGTGCAAAACCATTTCAGTGTCAAGCAGTACATGTGTTTGTTTTTCTTTTTCTTTTTTTGGTTTGGTTTGGTTTGGGGTTTTGTAATTGTTTTTTTTTTTTTTGGGGGGGGGTATGTTTTTTTGTTTTTTGGGCACAGATTTAAAATTTTAAAGTACAACTTTCCTCCTCATACAGGGAGATCGAGTAGTGTTATTCAGTCAATTCACCATGATGCTAGACATTGTGGAAGTGCTGCTAAAACATCTTAAGCATCGTTACGTCAGACTGGATGGATCCACCCCAATAGCTGACAGGTCAGAATCGAATGTTGAAGTCATATCAGTGTAACCAACAAGGTATCAAGCATTTGATGTTATCAGTTAAAAATCTTTTAAAAATCTATTCAATTTCCCATAAATTTCTTTATAGCACTTTGTTATTTTGGTTATTGTCGTAACACTATCGCATTTGGATACATTTTGTTTATAAAACTCTATATTCAAGGTTCGGTGCCATTTAGTATGCTTCTGTGCACATGGCCAGAGCCATTATGTCTTGGGATTAACAGAATTTGGCACAAACCTTCATTCTAGTTCAAGGTTGGACAGATTAGAATTTGATGGTCAAAGGTCATGGTCAAGGTCATGTCCCAAAACAAGTTTTTGGTCATAACTCAAGAACATTTATGCTAGTTATGTCAAAATTATAAACAAGTGTCTAATAGAATGAAATCATAAAGTGATAAAATTTTATATGCAAAAGGTCGAGTCTGTACAAACACCTTAAGTCGAGCTTAATTGAGGAAAATGGAAACGACGTTTGTTCAGTTCAACGTGAACCCACCTGTAGCTGTTACACTGTTTTCTTTGCCCTTCAGGATTGTGTTGATTGATGAGTTCAACACAGACCCTGACATATTTGTGTTCCTGCTGTCAACCCGTGCTGGTGGCCTCGGCATTAACCTGACCTCAGCTAACGTTGTCATCCTACATGACATCGACTGCAATCCCTACAACGACAAACAAGCAGAGGACAGATGTCACCGTGTGGGTCAGACCAGGTTAGGTGCAATCTGTGTGCAATCCTAGATGTGTTTTACCCGATGATGTCCTGTGACTGTGTCTTATGTCAGTAACTGGGCAGAAAACATTTCAGCAATATGCATGCAGATTTTGATAGGGGGTGAAATACTGTGGCTATTAACTGCAATTACAGGAACTCCTCAAGTAAACTGTTTAAGGTCAGTTTTTAATATACAGTGTGTAGTGATGGATATACCTTCTTCTGTGTGTCAGAACTGTACAGGTGATTAAGCTGATCAGTAAGGGCAGCATAGAGGACTGCATCCTGCAACTGGGCCACAAGAAACTAAAGCTGGAGCAGGACATGACCACAGCTGAACAGAGTAAGGAGATCTTTACACATACATACTGTACCTATCTTGACTGCATGCAAACTGTTAATCTAGAAAGTACATTAAATTAGAGAAATGCATTTATTTTAATCTTCAAAGTTAACATTTGAACTACTCAAAACATAAAAAGCAGTAGTGAGGATTTCTTTAGGAGGTTTAGCCTTTAAGTCCCAAAGTACAGCATGTATTCTTTTTGTTCTTTTATTTCTGTTTGTGTTTCTTATAGCACAGTCAACTACTTTAGATGACTTCTTAAATAACAAACACTTGCAAAACTTGTACAAATCAAAAAAGTTAATCAGTATGTAGGGAGACGCATGCCTTTTCTACAGTAAATATCATCTTAAAGTATGTTAACTTAATGTTACAGTTGCGTGTGTGAGGAAAGCACATCTCCACATCCATTTAATAAACTAGTACATGCTTATGCTACAGTATTGTTTGGCCTATTTGTGCTGTTGGCCATGAAATTAAAATTATAGGATGCTTTCATAAGGTGTCGTAGGTGCGTAAAGGTAAAAAAAAAACAGGTCATTTTACCCAGTTGCTAGGTGGTTGCCAGGCAACCTGATGGCGTCATAATATATCATGCATAATTTTGAGATTTTGTGGCTATCAATTAGATGTTATTGTTGTGAAATAAAAATGATACAATGCTTTTATAATGTGTTATATGTACATAAATGCTATAAACAGGTTATTATAGCCCCTTGCTAGGTGGTTGCAAGGCAGCATAATGACATCATAATGTCTGATGTAGATAAGAACCTTAAGGGGCATAAGATTTACCTGTGTTCCAAGTTTGGTTGCTCAGCTCCTGATCCTGTAGGAGGAGTTAGCGGCCAAACAAACACACAAATGGAGATCTCTTGAATTATAGTAAGATTCCATTCAGTAAACTCTGAAGTGGACACTGAGGTAAAAACAGGTCTCCCAGTTAAATTTTTAACATCATCATCAAATATATTGGCTACACCCAAATGTATTTTTTCATTGCATACATGTTGACTTTAAATTTTGGGGATTTGGATATTTGTTTCAATGGACAGTACTGCTTGGCAATCTGAGGTCACACAGTTGACTATTTGTGAAATTACAATGTGGACAACGTATTCACAATATTACAGAAATCAAAACAAGCATTTCCGAAGATTAATGATCAGACAAAATGTAGAAGAACTTTCAGATGCTGCTCAGCAGGGGCATAAAACTGTAGGCAATAAATTTAAAACTCGGGTACAGAGGTACGAATTGCATGCAGCAGCAAGTTAGTTAGCTATATTTCTGGGCACAGTGTTTAAACCAGTTGATTTTTGTGATTTTGTCTGGTGGCCTGTGCAGGGTATACCTTGCCTAGTGCCCTATGCTGGCTGGGTAAGTTTGCTAAGTGGTGAGGAAGATGGATGGATGTGAGGGGAAAAAAAACAGTAATGAATGAATAAATAAATAACGAATCATTTGTCTTTTAGGTGATGAGGGGACCATACCTGAAGATATCACATCTTTGCTCAAAGCCTCACTGGGACTGTGATGCACAAACATGTGACACTTGAAGCAAATGCATTCCTCTCCTGTGATTCTGGGAAGACTTGAGTATTCTGACTGAACAAATACCTTTGTATCTGTACTTGAGACTGCTGTTAACCATATGCTGCCATGCAAAAACTGAAATCTGATAAATCAGATTTACAGTGTGGCATGGCAACTGTGCCTAAAACACAGTTTTTGCTCTTACTTTTGACTCCAAGACCAGTATAAACAACAATTTAGCCTTCTAAATATTATGCACTCCACATTTTGTGAGCGTTTCAAGCAGTAAAAACGTGAGAGTTGTTTTTAAATCTTCAGTAATAAAGGGTTTTTAGTCCATCATCAGACTGGTTTGACAGAACAAAAGTATAATTTAAGTTCAAACACATGCAGTCTTGCACTGCTCACGTTCAGACAAAAGTAATATACTGGTAAGAAAAATGATACTTACTTGCCAATCTTTGATGGATGAAATATTCCACAATGTAGTAATTACTTACCAGAAAAAGGTTCGACCATGGAGAATGGTAGATATATATTTTTACGTGTCATTCCATACTATGTTACATGTTTGCCTGTTCAAAAAAAATAAATAAATGCTGTTTAAATAACAATTATACTGAAAATGTTGCTACCATTTCTGATTTAAAAGTTGTGGCTACATCACAAAGTTAGCCATGTATTTGGATTCTCTGTCAATGTAAGTGTAATGTCTTAAATTTCATCCTGTTGTCATATTCTGAGTACATTTTTAGCAAAGGCAGACTAGTTTGGGTGTAGTTAATGCATCAGACATACAAATATTTCAGATTTTTCTGGTATGCAAAACAAAAATGTAAAGGAAAATGTTTTAAAACTATGGTGCTTGAAATATTTCCATCGCTGTTTCTACTCCTTTACATATGTGGGGCCAAGAGAAGACTTTACAACTTAAGGAAGCAGTTGCTGCATTCATGTACTGTATAAGTAGCTAATGTGTTGTTACTGTAAAAGTGTTACTTTTACTAAGTCATTTGTATGTTGTTTTTTTAGGTTCCTGTTAAAACTGAATAATAAATATTGGAATAATTATTTGTGTGGTGCCTACAACAATTCACCAGGACGGGGAGCCAATAAGGATTTTTTTTAAACTATTATTTTATCATGTATTTATTAATTAACTGAAAAGACCATCCCAAAGACCAAAATTGGTAACAGGAAGGTCTGTAGTATTCTGACCGCTATATCCATCTATCCATCCCATTTTCTTCCACTTATCCTATTCAGGGTCGTGGGTGGGGGCTGGAGCATATCCCAGCTGCCACAGGGCGAGAGGCGGGGTACACCCTGGACAGGTCGCCAGTCTGTCGCAGGGCTAACGCAGAGAGACAGACAACCATTCACACTCACATTTGCACCTACGGCCAATTTAGAATCACCAATTAACCTAACCCCACTAACTGCATGTCTTTGGACTGTGGGAGGAAGCCGGAGCACCCGGAGAGAACCCACACAGACACTGACCCGATAGTGGATTCGAACTCAGGACCTTCTTGCTGTGAGGCAACAGTGCTAGCCACCGTGCTCCCCCATGGATGGATGGATTCTGACTGCTATACTGAAATATAATTTAATTTCCATTTTTTCATTTAAGAAATGAGTGGCAGATTCTTTTCTTTGAGGGTTTGTTTTGAGTAGTCTAATGAAAGAGGGGCTAAATTATATCAAAGCAAAAATATAAGGAATTACTAATAAAAAATGAAACCTGGAGATCTTGTATAGTTCAAAGAAATAAGTAAATGTGTAAGTGTGTGTTTTTGCCTTGTTATCAATGAATTGTTGGTCTATATCATTGCACCAGGCTTAAGAGAACTCAAGGGTACTTAGAATTGAAAATGGTGGTGTCCCAAATCAAAATGTTTTTATTTTGTTGTATACAGAAATATATACAGACATGCACTAGGCATTACAAGACATTTACATGGAAGACATAATTATGTCTTCTGTAATTTTGACAGATTACAGTTGTATTTTTACCATGAGTTATATTAGAAAAAGTGAGCATGTTTGTCTTGTAATCCAAAACACTGCAAAATATTTCCAGCTAAAGTAAAGAAGGTTGGCTATTTTTTTAAATGATGAACTAGAAAACTATCAAATGCATAAAGAAAACCTCCTAACGTACAGTGTCGCACTTTATTAGAGTGCATTCATGTCTGATTGGAGAATAAGAAAAATGAGTTCCCGCCTGGAAAAATGTGCATGAACACCTCCTTGTTGAATTAGGAATGTAGAAAAGTACAGTCAGATCCACCATGCAATACCATCTGGAAAGCGTTTGATTGGCAACAGCTTGATTTTTCTCAGCATGACAATGATCCCAAACACACCGCCAATGCAGTAAAAGCATACCTGGATAGAAAAACACAGAATGGAACACTATCAGTCATGGATCGGCCTCCCCAGAGCCCGGACCTCAACATCATTGAAGCAGTGTGGGATCATTTTCACAGAGAACAGAACAAGAGACAGCCAACATGCAAAAAAAAGCTTTGAATGTCCTTCAAGAAGCCCGGAGAACTATTCCTGAAGACTACTTAAAGAAATTAAAAGAAAGCTTGTCTAAGAGAGTTCAGGCTGTGTTGAAGAATAAAAAAGTTGGTTATGCGAAATACTGGTTTTCAAGCTTATTACAATTGTATAAACATTTTTTTCTATGTTTGTACATGTTTCATCACTGCACCTGTTTCCCATTTTCCTAGCAAAATATAAAGAAGAAAGGAAATGAGGTGGTTCAAGATTTTTGCACAGTACTGTAAATCCAGAGCTAATCTACTCAGCATTGGGGGAGTATCGTCCACACCTGAACCCTGTCAAGTGAGCATCACATTTGATTGTGTAGGTGAAATAGAGAACTCCTTTGCGCAGCTGACAGCTTAAAGAATGACTTCCTCGCTCAGGAAACACAACGCATCTCCCTGCAATGTCATTGTAAAGCACATCCCTATCCCAGACTTCAAACCTCAACTCCTGGCCCAGTTCCACTGAGCCCAAGTCATATGTGGCATTCCATACTGGGTCATTGTCATCCATCACCGTTTCAGTCTCTTCATATATGCCGTTGTAGAAGATCTTCACATAGGCATCTGTTTTTGTGAAGGTGTCTGCCTTGAGGCCTGCAGCTCTGTGAATCTCCAGTCTGAGAGTTCCTCTGCCAGCCCTTAAAGGACAGCAGTTATGGTCCAGGTTGGGAGTTGGGGAGCAGTTCTTGAAACCAAGCTGGTCCTCTTTCAGCTGGTTCTCTTTAATATACTCTGAGATGGTGCTTCTCAGATTAGCACTGATTTGTGAATCCTCCACCAAATGATGCAGAGGGAAGATGGCATAAGAAACCACATCGGGGTTGTCATGAAGGCTGTTCATCCAGCTGTGGTACGCTTCAGATGGGTCCTGGTGGTAGAGGATGTCAGGGAAGTACCTCTCCCCTCCAATAACCTCAATCTTATGGGTCATGAAGCCTTGGTAAAAGCCCATGCTCATATTGCCCTTAAGGAGGCTGTCACACTTGTTGGAGAAAGATGCATTAGCAGGGAGGAAACCCAGAGCCATACGGAGTTCAGCATTCAGGCAGTTTTTGATCTCTGACTCTGAAAAGCCCTTCAGTGTGGCCAGGCAGGTCCTGAAGGCAGTGATTCGCCTCACCTTACCACCGAGCTGGACCTAGCACAAATAATGGAATCAGTAACACAGTCCATCATAACTCCTGCATTAGTATCTTCAGCATTGTTTTGCACAAAAAAATACTATACCACAGTCTAGGTACTGCAGTATTAAATACTGGAAAGAAACCTTTGTGTGTACAAGAAGTTTCACGGACCTGGTGTGTATAGTGTGTTCCATAGGTGTCTATCAGTCGCCTGTATAGGGCTTTGTTCTGGCTTGTGTTTAAACTCTGTGGGAGTCTCTTCAGATGCTTTGTGAACTCTGCACTCAGCTGGGGATGATCAGCCAGCCTGTAGCTACAAAAACAAAAGGCATGTGGAGTTCAACCATAACACAATGACGATGTAATCTTCACTTTTCTGTAACAAAGACAATAAGCAGCTCAGTTCAGTGAGATCTCAACCACTGAACTTGGAACAAAAAAAAAGGTTTCTTTTGTATTATTAGCTTGTAAAATAATTTCTAATCCTTTTTAACCTTTAAGTTTAAAAAGTAAAAATTTTCTCTCAAATGAAGAATCCTTGCTGTAATCTGGGTTATCCTTCCAGTTTTAACCCATGCAATGCTGTGACCCATATGTGTTAATACTTATGTCTCCTTTACATGCAAGAGATTTAATTCCTGTCCACATTTAACTACTCTTATATGTTTTTATGTTTACATTGCAATTCATTTTCCTCGTTGTGAGGATCAACACACTGCCCTCCCCCTTTTAACTGAGCCCACACTGCTTTACCTGTAGTAGGTGCAACTGATTTCATGAATGGCAAAAGTAGCTTTGTCCACACTGTGCTGCGAACGCGCAAACTTTGCCAAATCTGAGCGGCTTCCTCCCAGCACTGCCTTTCCAATATTATCAAGGCTCAAACCCAAATCCCAGTTGTTGCTAACCAGCGAGTTGGAGCTGCGCAGCAGGGATTCCACAGAGTGGTGAAGTGCACTGGAAAGCTGCTTACTGCAGCGGCTGAAGGGACGCCAGTCAAGCACTGAAGCTGGGAGTCTCTGAATCTGTGGAGCAGATGAAAGGCAGGAAGTGGCGTGGGATGCAGGTGGCGGAAGAAAACATGGGAAGTCGAGGGGGAGGAAAACAATTGGGTTGTAATTGAAGGAATGAACTTGAGGCTGATAAAGAGTGAGAACATTAAGCAGCAGGTTTAATATTTTCACCTCTCCTCTTTGGAAGCGGTTCGGACACAGTGTACAGGTGTGGTTGCCAGCCAGGTGAGCTTTGACATTGATGACATATGCTCCTGTTCGACGCATCCGCACCACATCAAAGCCTTCCCCTGCCAGATTGTGGCCTGGGACAAAAGGAGCTTTCTCACACTCTGACCCTGTGCCACTCCGACAGCCCTGGACTCTGAGGACTTCCAGCATAACTGGCAAACCCAATATAAACAGGACAGAATTTGTCCGCTGGTGTCCTCCTGCTTGCATAGTTACCTAAAAGTAGCAGAGGGGAACCAAGTAGCCAGTGAAGTTTAGATTTTAATGGTTACTTTGTATGAGCACATTTTTGTAACTGATCTATTTGACTTTAAATTGAATAAAATGTGAATTATGATAAGTGATATTTGTTTCACTGTAAATGCGGATGAATTTCTAATCCTCTTGAATATATGAACTGTAATCAGGCCACAGATGATGTGTTAAAGCTGAAAACATGCACATTAGTGGCATACATTCTTACCTTGTGCTAGCTTTCTTTCTCCTCTACTTTGCGTCTTTGTCTTCTTTTGCAAGTTGTCCAGTATTTTTTTCCCCCGCAACTAAAATATCTCTCTTTATGTTAACTGTTCTTCTTTACCTACACCATTGATTGCATAGCTCACTGTAAACAAAGGAACCTCAAACTGCAGTCTTGATCCTGCTGGAAATAAAATCACGGTTGAGCGAGCTTTGGCGTTGCTGGCAGGCTGTGCTGAAAGCCTGCTGCGTGCACTCTTTGGTCTATCATCTGCCTTTTGAAAAAGACCAAGGAGGGAGTTCCCTGGCTATGTACGGTCTCTGCTGCTCTCTCCCTCTTCCTCTCTGTCTCCCTCTCTACCCTGAGGCCTTACCAATTTCCTCAGCATGACTGGGTTTGTTTTTATGCTCAAGACCCAGTTCTGTAAATCCATCACAGCTCTGTGTGCACGTGCATGCGCATTTGTGGGGGAGGGATTTTTTTGTGTAGTCACGAGAGAAAAGATGATCACTGGTCTGAGCAGTCTTTACGGGAAATGGGTGTGTGTTTATGTATGTATGTGCATGTGTGTGTACAGTAGATGGGTGTGTGTCTGTTGGACTGAATCTGTGTTTTTGTCTATAAAATGTCTGAGCTGGCCCGTCTGTGTACTGATAACCTTACCAAAACCATGAGGTCAGCTTTGCCATTGTCTATTTATGGATGTGGGCGACGTGTTTGTGGTTTCACTCGGTGAGGACATGAAGGGAAAAAAAGTGTCCTTCTGCTCTCTGTGCACAAGGCTTCATTCAGTGTTAGAAGTAGTGCAGTTTTGATTTCAGCTCAATTCATATTTTTAAAAAAAAAAGAACATTATGTGGTGCCACGCTGACAAATTTATGCATGTGTTCCTAGTGACTTCACACTATAATACATGTAAAGCATAAAGTTGCAATGAAATGTGCTTCAGATTAGACACAAATTCATTTGCTGTAAAACTCATCGTGTACACGTAGACCTCGGCTGATCTATCACAAAGACTACTGCTTTGTGTAAGTCAGAGAAACTGCATGTAGGACACACGACCAAGGCAAACTATAAAGTGAAACTGAGTAAAATGTATCATTTGAGGAAAATGTACAAGCAAGACCTGACCTTGATCTCACTAGCATTCCTTGGATGTCTTGTAATCTTTTCTTCTTTTCTTTTTTTTGAATGATTAATTGCACTTTAAAAGGGTGTCTTATCAGTTTTGCTACCATGATGGAAACAGTATTAAAATACAAAAAACCTGTTCTTGATCTTATGCTTGTATATTTTGTACATTGTGGGGGGGGAAAAAGCAAAGTGTTCATCGATTATGTATTATGAATGTTTTATTGCAAGTAGTTTCAAAGTCATACACACAATTCTTACATTGGTCCAAAATTGTTTATACAAGTTTATGGTATTATGCATCTTGTCCTCGAGGGGGCGGTATTGGTTAACTATTTACTTTGAAAATCCCTTCTGCTTTCTCTTTTAAAAGCATCATTTGGTGATTTCAGAGGTAGGCTTCTATAGATCCTTTTGTCAAGATCTACAGTTTAACAGTATAAAGTTTGTGAGTACAGAATTCAGATTATAATATGCTAATAAAAAATGCAAAGACTGACACAAAATACTTCATGTGAACATTTTCCAGTCTTGTGAGGACCAGGATTGAGATGACAATCAAGAGAAGTTAAAAGCTAAACCTCTCAAACCAGTTTAACATCTGTGTCAGTGCCAGTTCTCTAAACTATATTCTTTAGTCAAGCCTCATCTTGCTGTGTCTCCCTCTCAGCTTCTGCACGTATTTCCTCATAACCTCTGGTTCTAAACCCAGACATCCTCCTCCTCCTCTTGATGAGGAGCACTGCCACTATGACCACCACCAGCATCATACCTATCACCCCAAAAGCTACCCCTGCCTTTTCTCCACTAGACATCTGATTCAGTTCAGGGTTAAGGCTTTGAACAATTTCCTTGATTTCCTCTGGTTTGGCAAGCTTCCACATCTTGGTCTGGCCCACTCTGACCCAGCTGTTTTCTCCTTCAGTCATCACCAGTACTGTGTTGGTGGCCTGCATGCTGATGAGTGGACGTTTTGTGAATGGAGGCAGACGGATTGGTTGCAGCTCTCCATCTGTGATATTTCTAGACTGAACACAGTAGAGGATTTCACAGCCATCGCTGACTGCAGCAAGGTGCTGACTGAACTTTGGAGGGCACCTGCGCTGATTCCTTGCCAGTGGGTTGGTTGACTCACAGCTGAA
>VUQI01038645.1:0-23013 GCA_015106735.1 Paratilapia polleni | reverse complement strand
GTTTTCAATGGGGTTCAGGTCTGGAGATTGGGCTGGCCATGACAAGGTCTTGATCTGGTGGTCCTTCATCCACACCTTGATCGACCTAGCTGTGTGGCATGGAGCATTGTCCTGCTGGAAAAACCAATCCTCAGAGTTGGGGAACATTGTCAGAGCAGAAGGCAGCAAGTTTTCTTCAGCCTGGCTCTTCGCATGAATCAAGCCAAATACAATGTTGTCAGTAGTTTATAGAAAAATACCAAAAATGTTCATTTTACTCAAACATATACCTATAAATAGCAAAATTAGAGAAACTGATAATTTTGCAGTGGTCTCTTAATTTTTTCCAGAGCTGTACATATAAATGTCTTGATATAGATGCATGTCTGGTTTAGTAGTTCTCCAAATATGTTTCTCTTTTTTCCCCAGATAATAACTGATCTCTGTGTTACAGGAAATTCATTGACATGGGTTTTATTGACAAAGACAGAATAGCAATATGGGGCTGGGTAAGCTGTATTTTGCCTTGTTCTTTCCTTTGCCTTTATCTTTATAATCACTTTTCTTGCCTTCACTAATGTGATCTGTTCTGATCTTCAGTCATATGGTGGTTATGTCACCTCAATGGCCTTGGGTGCTGGAACTGGACTCTTCAAGTGTGGCATTGCAGTGGCACCAGTAGCCAAGTGGGACTATTATGGTGGGTAAACGTGCATACATAGCCTGTAGTGTATACACTCACCAGTCTCTTATTAGGTACACCTTGCTAGTACTGGGCTGGACCCTTGTTTGCCTTCATTACTGCCTTAATACTTGGCATAAATTCAACAAGGTGCTGGAAACATTCCTCAGAGATTTTGGTCCATATTGACATGATAGCATCACACAGTTGCTGCAGATTTGGTGGCTGCACACCCATGATCCAGTTTGAGATCTGGTGACTGTGGAGGCCATTTGAGTACAGTGAACTCATTGTCATCTTCAAGAAACCAGTTTGAGATGATTTGAGATTTGTGACAGGTAGGCTGCGGTGTTTAAATGATGCTCAGTTAGTACTAAGGGGCCCAAAGTGTGCCAAGAAAATATCCCCCACACCATTACACCACCACCAGCCTGAGCCGTTGATACAAGGCAGGATGGATTCATGCTTTGATGTTGTTTATACAAAATTCTGACCCTACCATCTGAATTTCGCAGCAGACGTCAAGAGTCATCAGACCAGGCAACATTTTTCCAATCTTCTTCAATCTTGTTCAATTTTGGTGAGCCTGTGGGAATTGTAGCCTCGGCTTCCTGTTCTTAGCTGACAGGAGTGACACCTAGTGTGGTCTCCTGCTATTATAGCCCATTTGCTTCAAGGTCTGATGTGTTGTGTGTTCAGAGATGCTTTTCTGCGTGCTTTGGTTGTAACGAGTGGTTAATTGAGTTACTGTTGCCTTCCTTTCAGCTCAACCAGTCTGACTTCTGGCATCAACAAGGTATTTTTACCCAGAGAACTTCCCCTCACTGGATATTTTCTCTTTTTCAGACCATTCTCTGTAAACCCTAGAGATGGCTGTGTGGGAAAATCCCAGTAGATCAGCAGTTTCTGAAGTATTCAGACCGGTCCATCTGGCACCAACAACCGTGTCACGTTCAAAGTCACTTAAATCACCTTTCTTCCCCATTCTGATGCTCGGATTGAACCTCACCAGGTCGTGACCATTTCTACATGCTTAAATGCACGTAGTTAGGTTGCTGCCACATGATTGGCTAATTAGATATTTGTGTAAACATGCAGCTGAACAGGTGTACCTAACAGAGTGGCTGGTGAGTGTAATTCTGCAGGCCGCTCTGAGAGTGTTGTTTTCCTCTTTTGTTGTAATGCCTTCATTGTGTTTAAGCTGTATTGTAACAGTGTTTGCGTCATATTTGATACACGAGTTTCCTCTACATCATCAAAATGATCAGTACTTTCCCGCTGAATGCAGTAACCTGCCTTATCTACTCACTGAAGGCAGTAAAGAGTCTTTAAATGTCATATCCAAAATTGCTGCCCTCAAACAGTGAGTCTCTACTTTTTTGTCAGGGAAATCTTTGTGAGTTTAAAGTGTACTGAACCTACTTTAAAGTCCTTAATATTCTAAATCTTGTTTCTAGTAAAGTCATGATGAAAATTTTTGTGTCAGTTATGATATCACAGGTTTGTAGAATAGTGCTTTCTGAAGATTCTGGTGCCTCCATTACCCACAAAACAACTCTATTGCTATCACAGTTTGAGATTTGAGTGTGTAATTGAACCCTGAGCTTTTGGCCTCAAGCAGAGATAAAGAATGGGCTATAGAGATCTGGATATCACACCTCTTTGTAACTCTATATTCCTACATTCTTTGACACATTCAGACTTGGATGTCTTCAGACCAACAGATTTGATCCAGTTTAAGATACTTTGTGCAATTCCCTCTGCAACCACAAAAGGCTTTCCACTCCCTAAGACCTGTATACAGACACTGAAGTCGATGGAGTTCACCTTTAAGATTTCAAATCTCTGTATCTTCTTATAGCTTGGTA
Source organism: Paratilapia polleni (assembly GCA_015106735.1). Taxonomy (NCBI): domain Eukaryota; kingdom Metazoa; phylum Chordata; class Actinopteri; order Cichliformes; family Cichlidae; genus Paratilapia; species Paratilapia polleni. The sequence continues at coordinate 20,484 of VUQI01038645.1, read as the reverse complement.
TCTCTTGCTCTCAAAAACCTTTTCCTTTCATATGTTAAGTAAGTGTGATGTATTATTGTGTTTCCATTGTATGTACTGCACTTCTGTGGTGTTTCTTTTGCAGATGCAGTGTACACTGAACGCTATATGGGCAAGCCCACGGAGAATTCAGACGCCTATAAAGTAAATATCATACAGTATCACCTGTGTGATGAAGTTCTGCACTTTTCTGGCTTGAAACACCTGTTGTACCTGTTGTACCTGTTTTTTTATTTTCTAGAACTCCACAGTGACATCAAGAGCTAAGAACTTCAAAAGTGTTGACTATCTACTGGTTCATGGCACAGCAGATGGTACGTTCTGTCTTTTCTTTCAGTAATTTCTGTTTTTGATAAGACCTGAACATGTGGTAGCTCTTTTTCTCATTGGGGTACCAGGTAACACAGTAAGCCATGCACAAATAGGCTCTGTTTGCCTTGATAGAAACTTGAGCTTTCAGTCACGTAGTAAAAGCACTGTCTTTCCCATAGACAATGTCCATTTCCAGCAGGCTGCACAAATCTCCAAAGCTCTGGTGGATGAGCGAGTGGACTTCGAGGTGATGGTAAATATTGGCTTAGGGAAGTGAGGCTAATATTGGCCCTGATGGTGTTGATTTAATGTAGATTTCAAATGGAAAAACCATGGATTATTATGTGCAAAGTTAAATTGAAAGTATGTGTGATTTAAAATGTGTGTGATACTACATGGAATTAATTTGTGGAGTTTACGCACTAATCCTATTCTGGTATTATTTTCAGTGGTACACTGACAAGGACCATAATCTCAGTGGATCAGCCTACCATCATATATACACGCTAATGAGTCACTTCCTGCAGAAATGCCTCCTTAGTCCCAAATAGATGTGAAGAATGTAAGAGCGTTTGGAGACAACAGTTGTCACCACAGTTTCTTTTTTTAATGTGCTTTTTTTTTTTAAATTTACTGATATTCTGAAAATCAGGTTGAAGTCATTTTTAGACTTTTTTTAATGTGCAACAAATATTGGATTGCTCATAAATATGAGCATTAGTATTAGTGTAATTTCATAAGTTTTGCCAAAATATATGCAACGATACAAATCTTAGCATGCATTTATAGTTGAAAAGTGTATTTTATGAGTGTGATTGTTATAACATATATTAGCTATATTGCACTGCACTGATTTGTTACAAAGTGGAGTCATTTGTGTTGTAGTAATATCCTGATGAAGGTCAAATAAACACTGTTTTGATATATAACAGTTTCATTTTTTTTTAATATAAATGGATCCTTTATTAGTCCAAAAGAGGGTTACTGATATCCTTACTGTTCAAACATACACTGCAGTTTAAAAGAATTGAGTAAAATAAAACAACATTCAGTACTATCAATATATAACTCTAATGCACACTTTAGATCAAATTTTAATATACAAATAATGTAAATTATGAACAGAACCAAAATGATCAACTGAGATTAAATCAATCAAACACATACATGTGCACACATTTATTTGTCAGGGTACAGGTCATGTTTGATGGGACAACTAAAGTAAAAGATTTCACCATCCACCTGTTATTTTTTTAACCAAAGTCAAATATATTCAGGGGAAAAAGGCGGAAGCTGTCTAATGGATTGAAAGTAACAGGTGATATGCTAAGGTTTCTGTGACGGTGAAGTCACCTGGGAGAGTGCTCCTCAGCTCCGCTATATAAAGGCTGAGCAGATCAAGAGGGGACCATGAAACAGCTCCAGAAGCCAGAGAGAAGAAGGACACCATTCAACGCACACTGCAATCCCTCTCTGAAACACTCAGCAGAAAGAAGCAAAGGTGAGAATTTTTGCTGCCCTTTCTAAAATTTAGAATATCTTATCAAGTTTTATTAAATGGATTTTTACAGTCACTCTTCATATTCTTTCTTCATATTCTTCTCTTCTTTTCACATTTTTCAGAACTATTCAAAAAATGAATAGTGCTCACTCCTTAGCTGGACTCCTGCTCCTCATCATCATCCAAAGCAGCTGGCAGGTTCCTGACCAGGACACAGACCGACACTCTCTGTAAGACCATCTTTTAATTATTTCTCATTTACACTGACCTCAAACATTCTTCTTTTTACTATTGTTTCTTGCTATTATTAGTATTAGTAGTACTAGTAGTATTATTTTTATTATAGTGCTGCATTAATGGAGCAGCTGTCAGCAGAATGGAAGAGTGATCCACAGTGCCAATAGACCACATTTAATTTATCATTAAATCAAATATCAGAAATTCTGTGGTACAATTTAATGACACAGTTAAACATGTTAATTTTCATTTATACTTTTAGATCCCTTTCATGTTTTTGATTAATATGCTTATTTAATATGTTTATTTCTTGTATCTGAATGTCTTTATTGTAGAATATGTTTTTAGATCTACTGTCATTTCACTGTTATAAGGTTTATTCATATTGTGGTTTCACGTAATTCTTATAGAAGGCTATTAGCTTATGTTAAACTACTTTGACTGAAGTGTTAAATCGTAAACATGAATTTTGTCAACATTCAGGTTCATAAGCAAGGAGCAGAGTGTATACTTGGAATATACAGGTAGTGATGGACAGAAGGAGAAGATTGATGCAGGATAAGGAGTTTTCTTGTAAGAAGCAGAAGATCCCAGGCTAAGGCATGAAAACAGGAGATGACAGATGGTGAGTGTGTGTCAGCTCTGCTCACTTATTTTCGTAATGTGTCTCTTTTTAGGCTATTGACTGAAAACTCCATCCTCAACGAACCCACTGAGATCCAAAACATGAAGAGACATTCAGAGGGAACATTTTCCAATGACTACAGCAAATACCTGGAGACAAGAAGAGCACAAGACTTTGTTCAGTGGCTAAAGAACTCAAAAAGGAACGGGTGAGTGTCAATGTTTCTTTTCTTTTTTTAAAAAAAACACAATAAATCAGGTTTGTAACATTTTGTGAAAGACACAAGTCTAAATATAATTGCATTAACTTTGTAGATTGCTATATGTCTCTAGTTTTGGTCTGTGATTTCAACATAAATCAAGATTACCCCAAATCATGTCTACTGTAGCAAGGTAGATCTTAGCGTTTTTGGTCTGCTGCAGCAGAGTTACATATGCAGCTATTGTGACTTCATCCACTACAGGAGTCTGTTTAGACGCCATGCAGATGGCACCTACACCAGCGACGTGAGTTCCTACCTGCAGGACCAGGCAGCCAAGGAGTTTGTGTCCTGGCTGAAGACTGGCCGAGGGAGAAGAGATTGAACTCAACCACAGTCCTGTTCCAGCTGTTGCCATTTCCAAAAAATAATGCAACCATTCTCACTGACTCTGTCCCATTATATGTTTTGCAGTCTGTACTAGAATTTTTTTCTTGGTAATACTATTAAATTCCCCTCATAAGAAGCCCTGCTGGCCTTACATGGTTGAAGGAATTGTTAAAATGCAAACCGTTGCAGTGTTTCAGATGGATTTCAGTCATTTTTTCACATTTCGCATTTTGGTATTTTCGCCCTTCTTTTCTAAAATCACATTATTGGTTTAAACTTCAAGTCAATAGTCGTGATACTTTTTCTTTTTATTCAGAAACATTATATTTAGTTTTCAATAAAGAAATATGTACAATCCATGGGTTCCCTTTTTAAGTGATGAAATCGAATGATGGGGTATAACAAGTCTTAGCAGGGGTCTACAACTCAGAGAACACATGGTTTAAACAAAGGGTCCACCCATTAATGTCCATCATTAACAGAAGAAAAATACTGTGTTCATCAACACATCCATACAAATTTTAAAAGCACCTTTTTATGCAGCTGATTATTAAATGGGTTTTATATATAAGCACTACTGAACATTTTGATCCAATAATAGAGTCACTGTCAGTATTAACGTGTGGCAAAAAAATGTGATTTGACAGCTTGCACCACTGTCATGTTCTCTTAATCCTTCTGTTTATGGAGGTAGAGCAAAAATCAATGAACACATTACTCCACAGGGAGAAATGAGCTGTGGGATTTTTACCAGGTAACATGATGATGTGTCACCTGTCAGCTGCTCAAGTGATGCTCAGACTGCACACCAAGGAGGGTTATGCTAAACGAAAGGAAATCATGTCAATCAACTAAGTACCTCGTTGGGAGAAATGACTGGGTCGACACTCTTGAGTTCCTTCTGGCACCGAGACAAAACAGTAATTCGCATGAGCCAGCAGCCTGACACGCTTTTGGGATAGGCCACCTCTCTAAGCTGTCATCTGTAGCACATCAAACCATCTGTTGATTACAGAAATCCTCTGCCCATTCCAGTCTACTTGTAGGCCACAATTTATGAAGGTTAAACATGGGCAATTGTTCTTAGCAAGAGTGACACTGGATATGCCTACCGTATTATTTCAAATGAAGGCATTATGTGCAGCTGCCTAATCACTTGACAGTTGATCTGCTGTGTGATTTAAGATTAAAGAATATCGCTGTTGTTAGAATATTCAAACCCATCTGTTATATCAATATATACTATACATAGATTGTATAGTATAGTATATGTACACATGAATATATATGTGTATGTGTGGGTATATTTGTATGTATGTATGTATGCATATAGACATTTGTATATTATTATTATTATTATTATCAATAAGCTCTTTCAGTGCTGGGAACTGTTGTCAGTGCTGTTATATTGATTTGTCATCACAAGAATATATGGGCATATGCCTACAAAACACTTACTTGGCAATGTATTGTTAATGTACTTCTAATTATATTTGTTAATTAAATAATTATAAATATTATTATTATTTGCAGTCACTTATTTATAGTTACATGTTGCATAGTTACGTATATTTCCCTCCATGAATCGACACCTTATCATGATGGAGAGGTTTGTGTGGCCTAGTGATCCCAGGAATTTTGTTGTTGGGAGCAATTTGCCCCTGGTAGGGTCTACCAGGGCATACTGGTCCTGGGTGAAAGGCCAGACTGAGTGCGATTCACAAGACCTTTATGAAAAAGTCAGCAGTGAACCATATTATCTCGCTCGGACTGAGATTACCAGGGCCCCACAATGGAGCCAGGCCTGGGGGAGGGGGCTTGTCAGCAAGTATCCTGTGGTCGGGTCAGCCTATGGGGCCTGGCCGGGCTCAGCCCAAATGAGCCACATGGGCCAGCCCTCCTGTGGACCCATCACCCGCAAGAGGGGCTTTACGAGTCTGGTCCAATGTGGATCAGGTGGTGACTCCTGCCTGATAAGTGGCAGAAAAATGCATGGATGGATGGATGTTATGTATTATAAATGCATAATTTAATTTTTACAGAAATGGATATAACACATCTCAGTAACAATATGTCATATCATCACCACCTTTTACCTCCCACCCCCACTCACTCCCTTTTTTTGGTTATTATTTATTTGTTTGTTTGTTTAATACTACATATTTTCCCCCTCCCACCCTTTTTTAAATCTTTTTAAATCTGTGTATTTGTGTTTAAGCTCCATCAAGGTCATTAGGCGATATTGATCGAGACTGATCTGGGGAACCCTAAGAAGTGGACAGCACAGGCAAGGCACTGGGTTACTGATGACTTCCTCAAAGTTTATTGGCTGCTGACTAACTAATAACAGGCTCCCTTCTTAAGGTCTGGGAGCTGCTTTGGTGGACATCACCTGGTGCGCTGGGTCAGCTCCTTCTGATCAGGTCTGGACGCGACTCAGAGCTGTGCAGCTCCAGTTCAAATATTCAAGCAATGCCAACCTTTAAAACTGAAGAAAGTCTATATTATACATAATTTAACATAATTCCTGACCTGCAGAGCTGCCCAGAGACCTCCAATCGTGCCTTGTTTCTTTGTATTGCTCTAGTGTCAGTGACCAGGGGAAAACACAGAATCATTATTGGAGTGTCTCCCCAGTATACTTCCCCAACTTTTTTTTTAAATTATCTGTATGACTTTTTACATCTACAGTGGCTCCATGGTGTAGTGGTTAACACATTTACCTACGAGATCAGATGGACTTATGCCCTGCAATGTTTGATGGTGTTTGTTTTTTATTGTGAGAAGAAAAGGAAGAACAGTCCTTACCAAATTTTTATATGTATTATCAGAGTACAGTTGAATAGTCAAAAATCCATCATGCACACCAAAATAATGTGTAATTACGCAATAAGATTGGAAGGTTAAGCCATTCCATAATATAGCCTGCACCCCTAAAAGTACTTTGTATTTACAGTGTAAGTTGGGGAAATATTGCTTGTTTTTATGCTATAATGCATGGAAGTTTCTCACTACTTAAAATTACTTACGGTATAATTATTTCTTCTTTCCTGTAAAACCCTTGTTACCCCCTTATTCTAGTGTAACTACTGGTAAATACTTGTAGGTAAATATAATTACATCATGATTTCAGATAAAACACACTGAAATTCCAAATCTAGGTGAATTACACCCTTAATCATGGGCCTTATTATAAAGTGCTACTGATGTTCTCAAGCCAGTATTAAAATTCACTGTGAGCTTTTGTAATTAGTCTGTATTTAATGAGTCAAATAGAGAATACTGACTCTCCAACTTTTGTTAGACTCTGGTAAATTGAAAATGATAAACAGAATTGTTAATTTGCTTGCAATAATTAGCTCGAGTGTATGTTTGACTATGACAAGACAAACAAGAATGCTTCTAGAAATTTATTAGGTTTAGCACACTGATGAGTTATACATAATAAAATCATTATTCATTTTTAAAAATCACGTCATCACCAATTCTTCTTTAAAATGTTGAAGTGTAACAACAGAGGGTTAAATGCCTTTAAAATTCATGATCAAGAAAACTTCATACAAACATTAAACACAGGATGATTTGAATAAAATTTACATTTACAATAAAAGCAATAGACACACACACACACACACACAGCAGAAAGCAAAATACTTGAAGTCTTTGTTAGACTACCATGTATTCTGTATCAAACACAAAACAAATATAAAATAAATACCACAAAATAAATATGACTATATAAATATAGCTAAATAATTTCTCGTATAAATAGAGTATTACCATTTTGGTGGAAAGAGCTATTGCATTTGGTTCCTCAGAGATGTAATCAAAATCATTACATAAAACTCAAAATGGTCCCATTCCATAAACGGACATCAGAAATGTGTGCTTCTGTAATTTAGATTCAGTAAATCCATACAGTATCTACAGCTTAACATCAACAACATGAGAAAATTATATAGCAGGTTTTATTGGTTCATAAAGAGAATATTTGTGACACATCACACAATGCAGTCATTTACTTACACAAAGAGATTTACAAAACTAAACTTGAAGGAATGATGATGATGCAGCACACAATGCTTATTTGTTTGAAATCACACAGAAGGAACAATGACAAATAATCTGGACACTGTCCTCCATCTTCTCCAGCTTACATTTCTCATCTTGAACTCTACTCATTGAGAAGTACTGAGAGTGGTGTAACTTTCTGAATCAAAAAAGAAAAGACAGATAAAAAAATTTGTAGATATAGTAATAATGTAAATACACATATTACTCATTTTTAAAGACAGAGTTTACCCCAAAATGAAATTCATATATTCTTTTTCTCTGGCTTGTAGTGCTATTTGTCCATCCAAATATTATTGCTGTGATTCACCCATTGGCTGTGGCAGTGGATACGTGTAAGAAATAATTTCTTTCTACTGTCTACCGACCACCACTCCATTCCACCTAGCTACAATGGCAAACATCAATTCTCTCTGGCTTTGCCATGTTTGCGTGCTCTAGTTTAACATCACAGAAGTAAGGAACCGTCATGTAAGACCCAAAACGTTTTGGTGGTTTTTTTGCATAAACATCATGAAGTGTCCCAGATGCGCGCATCATTTTTTGTTTGATGACACACTACACAAGACAAAACAATCAACTGTCACGCACACTGTCTGGCACCCTATGTCATCCAGACCGGGCCATAATCGGGCTGATATTGTGTAGTCTGAGCCCAGCATAAATTGGTGAGCTTCAAAGGTGCTGGTAGGTGGGTTTGTTTACCCTTGAGCAGAAAGTGAAAGTAAGAGTATTTCCATACATACAATGCAAAGAGAACTCAAGGGATTGGGACTAAACAGCTTTGAAGAATTAGGAAAACCACTTATCAGTGAGATTAATCACAAAAATAAAATGCTTCAGTTTGCTAGGGACCATAAAAATTGGACTCTGGAGCAACGGAAAAGCATTACGTGCCCACAAAATGAGGTCAGCTGACTACCCGAATTTGTGAATGACTAGGTTTTTCCATCAATAGATTTTTTTCTTCCCTGATGCAACAGGCATATTCCAAGATGACAATGCCAGGATTCATCAGGCTCAAATTGTGAAAGAGTGGTTCAGGGAGCATGAGACATCCTGTTCACACATGGATTGGCCACCTCAGAGTCCAGACCTTAACCCCATTGAGAATCTTTGGGATGTGCTGGAGGAGACTTTATACAGTGGTCTGACTCTCTCATCAATACGAGATTTTGCCAAAAAATAATGCAACTCTGGATGTAAATAATCCTTTTCAAAATGATCCCGTGGTGCCATCATCTAAGCTAAAGGCAGTCCAACAAAATATTAGTGTGTGTGACTTTTTTTTTTTTGGCCTGGCAGTGTATTTCACAAAGTCTTAAACTGTTATATTAAATCTTAAAATCCTGAAACTTAAATTAATTGATGGCCAGTGAGTTCTGTATATGTATTTAAGTAAAGCATATGCCACATTTCTAATTTGGAATAAAAAGCATTGTCATTACTGTCAATGCAAAACTAAGAGCAAGCTGTAAAGAGTTTACTGTATATGCAATAAAGCAAATAGTCTTACCATATTGTTGCCTTTCTTAAATATCTTAACTGTTGGGATTCCAAGTATTTCCAAAAGAACCTTTGGACATTTCATCCGTGATGTTGATGATGGGTATTCCTCTGAAAAAAAAAAAAAACAAAAACATTTATATTCCACATGAAATGGAATTTAGAAATAATTCAAAATATGTAAATGTTACCCCTAAAACTTACTTATACCCTTCTAATGGCACTTGCACTACTCTGTCATCTTCTGCCAATATACTCTGCTCCTCCTCCTCCTGAAGGTCGAATAAGTAATAGCAACTCAGTTTAGATACATGTGAATAGTAATAAAATATTAGCACACAGTGATTTGTTTAGGAGGCCAATAACACCTCTTCGGCATCCTCAAGCTTCTTCTTCTTGCTTTCTGGCATGAGGTCATCCAACCAGCTTAGCTCTCTCTTGGTGAAGATACAGTCCATCAGTTTCCTAATAAACACCAAAGCCAACACCTGCAGAATTGTCACAGAATTACAAACAGAGAAGTCCAGAAAAATCCAGGACACTGTGCTGATGAGTTAGATTTATTTATTTTAATATGAAGCAAAGAATGTTAGAAAAGCGATATATACAGAATTGTTCACCATACAAAATGTGATAAATATGACATTATCTACATGTTTCATGTCTCTTTTGGGCAAAAATAGAAGCATGAGCTATCTGACAGAACTTCTATGAGGATAATTTGTTCATGAGATAAAAGGTTGCAAAATTGCAAAAATTAGGGGCCATTTAATCACGTAATTTACTTTGTTGTGTCTACTTATTGACAACTTGTGCATCAACACTTTAACATACATTTTTTCCCTTTTGATTTTCCTAAAGGTTGCAACCCTAACAAATACATTTGAATGTGAGTAAAATGTGTGCTGCCTGTGTATTGGAATTTTTACTCACCATCATAGGAAAGACAATGGCAGCCCTAGAGGTCTTGATTATCCACAGAAGAACCAAACAGCTGAGCTGGATGATGGTGAAGAGGTGTACCTTCCTCAGGGGTACGTGTCGTAAGTAGATGAAATCTGGTTGGTGCTTAGCTGGCATACCAAACAATGTGAGACGGTCGAAGAACTACAAAGGGAAGATCATAAGCAATTCTTATTTATCTCTTAATACATAAAATAGTCCAAATGTGAGAATGATTACAATGACATTACAACACATGGCAGGTTGAAGGCTTTGTAAAAGAATATTAATACATCTCTGCAGCTCTGACAGCCTTTTGCAATTTACAGTCATACATTTTATGTATGATTGAGCCTGCTTTTATCAGCCCAGAAGTAGCAGGCAGTTGTTTTAACCCTTTAACATACATTTTTAACCTTTTCCATTAAGCAGCTTTAAGGTTATATTAATCTTCTTCCTCTCTGATCGAGACCATCAGCTGTTCCAAGTTTTTACTAAACCTTTCTAATGCCTACGCTTACAAAAACCGAGCAAGGTTTACATGCACAGCATAAGTTTGTAATGACTAACCTATAGATGGAAGGCTTTTTATGAGGTCAAACAACTAAGCTCATATAAGCCTAAACTACATTGCCTCTTAAGCATCAAACAGCAAGCAGACTAAACTGCTGACGAGCTGGTGCAGAAATTCTGAAACTAAACAAGGTAAAAGTTGCTCTGCAAATGTGCGGCAACAATAAGGCAGACTACTGAAAGGAATTTTAAAAAGGCAACTGTTCAAAATAGTGAAAACAAACACTATTTTAGTGTGTTCCATCTTTAAATGATGGCAACACACTAGAGACCAATTAACTCTTCTTATCTGGGCAGCCAGACAATATGGAGGCGATCCCCTAGTAAGTAAGAATGTAAAGCCTACACAGATTATCCTATAGGCAAATTAATACATAACTTCCAGCTTGGTTTCTAACATCTTCCATGCAGACAATATTATAATGTTAAGTATTTACAAAAATAATAAGTTAATAAATGTTCACTGGGTTTCATAATGTAGGAATGCCTAATTTCAACAAATAAATAATGTACTACTGTGAAACTCCAGTAACTTTTACCTGAATGCCTCTGAGAGAAGATGCTCCCATATAAAGGAATACTCCATACAACACAGGCATAGGTATGAACTGAAGAGCAACAAAAGAGAAATGTATTTCATACAGTTACAGAGTGATATTTCAAGTCACATTTAATAACACTGCACAAAAGTGAAAACACACAAATGCCAAAATGACTTCAAATGAGTGTCTCACCTTAAGCACTGATGTCATGAAGACAGAGCAGCCCATAAGGGTGAAGATCATGAGGCCAGTAAAGCGCTGCTCTTTGATCCCAAGGAACTTGGGCTGCTCTCCAGGAGCTGAGCACTCTGACTCAAGTTTCAGGCTGTTGACATGGGAGATGGAGAGGACAGTGGCTGCTACAAACCATGGCAACCCCATCAAAGAGCAAACACCTAGCATTACCCCAACCATGAACAGATCTAGGTGGTATCCGCAGCCTTTCTGGAGAGGGGAGACACCAGTTAATAAAGTTGACGTTTAGCAGTTTTGATGCAGTTCAGCAAGATGCTAGTCAAGTGGTCTGTGGCCTGTAGACAAAGCAGGAAAGTACCTTAAGTTTGTGCTCCTTCCTGTTGATGATGACAGCTGTGATCTGCTGGTCCATGAATATGAGGATGGTACAAAGCATAGCTGGGACCACTGTTATGATTGCTGTCCACCAGGGGTTAGGCCCCAGTGGGGTGATGAACCAACCTCGATCATCTCTGGTTGGCTGATAAGAAAATATTGTTTTTGGTTAGTTGATTATCTAAAAACAGCATTCACATGTCAGTTATTTATCCTCTATATACAAAGATTCAAGATTAGGAATTCTTAGTGCAAGTGATGTGGGTCAAAATGTGCATTCTCTGTCCTCTTGAAAAAAAATTAGCTGAAGTCAGTACAGGGTTTCACCAGCTGGCAATAGTCAAAACAAGTGGATATCATTCAAAAGCATTATATTCTTAGTTCTAGTTATAGTTTTTGATAGTAAAGACTTAAAACAACAAAAAAAAAACAACAAGATTCCACTTGATTTGAGTAGCACACACCACTAAAGCCTCACATTACAACTGCCTCTGCCAAAAGCCTGGGACACTAAAAATTAACTGAAAAGAGAATTAATTGATTTGTGTTATTTAAATGCTGAAGACAGCACATGAACACATAAACAATTCAACTTGCAACTGATCATTTTTTACCATTTTATGCTCATTTTGAATTTGAATCTATAAGCATTCGAGGAGACCATAAAAGTAGAATGTTTGGAAATATTTTCCCTGTCTCACCTGATGCAGGATTTCAACTGCTCAATAGTTCACGGCCTCCTTTGTCATATGGTTTCTTTCATAATGTGCCGAATGATTTCACAGAGGGACATATTAACACAGAGTAATTTCCAGTGTAGCCATGCTTTGTAAATATGTCTAAATTGTGGGTTAGCATTGTCTTGTGGAAAAAAAGACTATGCCTTTGTCTGGATAGTGACATACATTCCTCCAAAACCCGTAGGTATCTCATAGGCATTAATAGTGCCTTCACAGCATGTAAGTAACCTGTGTCATATGCACCACAGCCACTGACACGGACACTGGCTTTTGAACTGTGCATCAGTAACAAGTTGAACTGTCCATCTCCTCTAGCCCACAGGATGTCAAGTTTTCATGACTTCCAAAAAGGATTTCAAAGGTAAAAAGGGGGGGGGGGTTGGACATAGAAACTGTTTCAACATGGATATGTGAGTGCTGTTTTGAGGTAGACATGTGTTTACCTAGTCTTTAATGTAGAATTGTATAGCTGAAGTGAAGGATTTATTTTGTGCTCTGGCTCACCTTAAACACACTGGGAACTTTTAGTTTTGGAGATGGGATCCCTAAGGCATAGTCGACCAAGACCATAGTGAGGATAGTGATAAAAACAGCAAAGTCACTGATAATGGACCTGACCTAAAAATATAAAAAATAAGAGGACATCAAACAATCTATAAATCGATTGGTTTCATTAATTCCACTTAAAAGGATGCATAGAGCCTAACTTTTTCATTTCTCCTTGTTAATCATGCTATACTTGTGTATGACCACTAGAGTGCGCCACTGCATTGTGCTACATAACCAAAGGCACAATAAGATGAAGTAGCAGCTTTGTCTTGATGATTGAATCATATTAGCACACTCATGTACTGATAACAGATTATGCACAGTACCTTGGTGGGAAAGTAATTGCTGAACTTGAACTCCTTGAGGAAAGCCGACATGAAAACAGTGGAAAAGAACAGAATGACACACCAGAAGAGAACATCAGGAACGTAGGGTCCATGAGGGCCACAGGCACTGCCCACAAACTCGCCACGATTTTTAATACAGTCCTGCATGGGAGAAGAGGGCAGAATTATTCATTTAGGCAACTAATGACTCCACAAACAGGGTTTATGAGCTTCCATGCTCACAAAAAAACTTAACTCAGTTTAAAAAAAATGTGCTTTTATAGTGATCTGCAGTGCAGTTTGAGTAATCCAATATAATCCAACACACATGCCCTTAATCTCCTCTGTACAGCTTCCTCCATCTGGAAGAGGTGGCCACTTTAAGGTGGAAAACCTAAACAAATTCTTTTCAAACTTCTCCTCATGTAATTCAGCAATTTAATCTGTCCTATGCATATAAAATTTACACGGTCGGCAGATCTGTTCATGTGTATTTTCTTTTATTATTATTGGTTTTAATACTTTTCAGAGGTAATGTAGTACCTTGACCTCCAGTGCTTCCCAGTAGATTTCTGAGGCGGTGATGTTGTTCATCTCCCAATACTTCAGGGTGCCATTGGTGGGGTCAGAAGGCTCAATACATGAACATCTGTGGTAGCACATGAACATCTGGATAACTTAATAATCCGTCATCATGGATTTATTGTATGGCCATGAAATGTTTTTCGTAATTATTCCTACTTTACTTTTAAAGCAGTCCATATTATGAGAATAAACGTCCACTTACGAGTACAAGGTGAGTTTGTCCAGGTTGTTGTTCTTGTTAAAGGGATAGTGTTTCCCCAGGTGCACAAGTTTCTCCAAGGCCTCGTATATGAAAATGATGCAGATGAGTGAGGCAAAGGCTTCCTCTGTAAAACGCGTGATGTAACAAACGAGGGAACTGGCATCTGTGGCCACCAGCAGAATACAGAGGAAAGCTGTCCACAGACCAATACAGGTCCTCAGTGACAGATAGGACAAGCCATACTCCCTATGGATTAACAAGGAGAAAATAATGTGCTTATATTCTGTTTGAAATATTGTGGATTAGAGGAAAGTCAATATTGCGATTAATCTGAATGCTTCTTGTCATCAAAAAAAGAACATGAAATGAACAATTTCTCATTAAAGGAAAAACATACTTGCAGAATTTGAACAATATCTTTTCAAAAACGAGCACTGGCCCTGTGCTTCCCAGAATGGTAAGGGGCTGCCCGGCAAACAGGGAATAGGCAATTCCAGTCAGCGAGGCTCCAAACAGTGACTCAATTGCACTCTGGGGGATGGGAAAGGATAAAGAGGTCATAAAGGGATATATATCCTGAAAGGTCTTCATCATATTGAACTATATAACTAATTTCTGTCTGGTGAAATTTTACTACAGTGTAAGGCTGGTCTTGGCAGAACAGTGTGAACATTTAGAGGAAAAGGCAGGTGATTTACTATGCGTCCTTCTGTTGCCTCGCCCAGTAGTCCTCCAAAGGTGATGACAGGGGACATGCAGGCACAGTAGAGGAATAAGAAAGAGGCAACACACTGCAAACTAAAAGCATCAGTGTAGTCAGACAGGTAGTGAGGGGCCTTGCGCTTGATGTCTAAAATGAGACCACCAAACCACCTGAGAAAAGAATAAAGAAATATCAGTGTCAGTATTTTCAGGCTTTCAGTTTTATACCTTTAAATGAGCTATTTTTTTCCCCTAACTTGTTTTCCTTCCACTGCCTCCATTCCCATTCCACAACTATTGGCTTAGTGTGATAGGTCTCCATGACGGAAAAGTCTCTGCAAAAATTGAGATCCGGAGATAGAATGTTTCTATGGAAACCACTTCACCACTGCAAGTGCAGACCAAGTTTCCCCAGGAATAGCCGATTAGCATTACAGTCCACATTTTGTTGAAGCACAGTGCATTTCAGTTTACTGGCTTGATTTTAGGGCAGTCTGTGTATATTTGACAAAACAAATAAAAAGCTAAATTCATTGTCTCAACTTATCCAACCTCAAGTTTCATTTCAGTGTTCAACACATAGAGGGAAAACCTTCAAATATAGAGTGTGAAGCTTTGGAGGCTGAGTAGAACTGGCCAGCAAAGTATACGTGTAGTGAGGTGGCTTCATGCTGTACTGCCACAGAACATCCTAGTTTACTGGTGATCACAGTTCACTTTAACCAAAAACTCTGCGTTGTCATTTTCTGTGTGTCTCACCTTCCGGTGCGCTGTAGTTCTGGACCCCCATGGCCACCGTGCCCTTCTTCTTCATCGCCCTCTACTAATCCATTGGCTAAAATGTTACTTTTCTTCCTTTTCTCCTGTTTAACAAACAAGGCACAAGTGGAGCACAGCATTAGTTCAAGCATGTCACAAAGTCAAGCTCAGCTGCAGTGCCAGCACACATCAGCTGATGGCTCATCTGATACCGTCTATACAGCCAAATGGTAAATCTCATATAGGGTGCGCTATCTAAGCTGCTTTAACCTGCTCACAGTGGCTATGCATCTGCAAGCCCCTCATGTTCTGTCTGACTTAATCAGTGTCATATTTTTTGTCACTGATGCCTGCTCTCTTTCTGTGCTGGCATCTTACTGCTGTTCTCGCTGCCTTTTGCTTTCCATGTAGGCACATGGAAGGACGGGGAGGTCCCAGAACAGTCTTACTGCCAAATGGGCCATTCAGTGAAAAATCATTTGGCTCCAAGTTTCTCCCACCTGAAACGTCATCTTCTGATAGTGAACTATCAGAAAACTGATCAAAAAATCCAGGGTACCAGTAACTCTTTCTGCTATTGTGTGTCACAAACAATTGGTGCAGTTTTTTTCTATTGAAACATTGCATGATATTGAAGCTCAGATTTGGTTTTAGAAAAAAAAAAATTATTCTGGAAAAAAATAAGATTTTGGCTTTATATTCAGTAACATTGGGTGAGTCTAAAAGTGGTTTCCTTGCAGTGTTTTTAACAGAGTTTAAATGTGTCTTACAGCCCTGAAAATGTCACGTGGCTCTCTCCTGTAATTAAGAAGTTAGGAGAGGTCAAAAGTGGGCCAAATTTCAACCTACCCCGATGTAAATTGAGGGCCTGTAACTTGTAAAATATTCATAGTAGGAAGGCACAATTTTGCGTGGCTGCTTGGAACGATCCAAATATAAAGTACTGCAGAACAACAGTCTTGTTCTGACTATAGAGGCATAGTTTGTTTCAATTCCAAATATTTAAGAGTGACCATTATAGAAACCTAAGAATTTAAAAAAGAGGTGACCAGTTAGTAAAATTCATACCGACCTGAGAAGGTACATTTTTTGGTGGCTCTATTCGTATGGACGGGTCCCATTCTCCAGGAGGCAGGACTGTCACTTGATCAAGGAATTCATCAATCCCAGCAATTATATCATTCCGGTCTTTAGCTTTATAGGCAACATCATGGAAAACCTGCCAACAGACAAATATATTTATGTAAATTAGTGTGGTGCAATGTATATTCTGCACTGCATGAATAAGAGTCAACGATCTTTTTTACAATTGTTGACATATGAAAAATATTTAAGAGGCAACAGTGAATTTACACTTAGTGCCCGCTTACAACAGCCTCACCTGCAGGACTTTGGACTACTCTAAGCGCATATAAACTTGTGCAGATCACTCTATAGAAACTCCACACAGACCAGACTAAAACTAGAATTTTACCTCCTGGGACCTACACCCTGTAAAACATCAATACTTGCCACTGGCTCATTATTTTCCTCTGAAAAACAAGCTTCCTCTAATCTACTTATTTTGTGTATATAATATATATATTATAATTTTATCGTTACACTCTTATGGTATTTATAGGCTATTTTAAATGAAATATTATTTCTATGCTCTTTTGTCTTTTTAATTTATTTTAAGTTGTTTATCATTGTATGTATGATGTTTGCTTTGTTTTACTGCATTTTGCTCTGTCTTGTAATCAGTCATCTGTGAAGCCCTTTGAACAGCACTAACCTGTTTGAAAGGTGCCGTAAAAGATAACATTTGATTGATTCATTGCTACTTAGTCCAAACAGTGCATTTGTAATAAAGTTCAGACTTTTTCTTCTCCATAGTCCATGATGGATGACAGTATGAATTCCAGACACAGGGGCTGACTAATCACCAAGAGAATGTCATCAAAGCTCTGAGCTGTGTTTCACGCTGAGAAATGTTCCATCACTTCGGAAATTTGTTGAGTTCTGCTGGGCTGTGAATTTATGCAAAGTGCCTGCAGAAAGTCTGAGTATGACATCTGGTTGACATTTACACCAATCTACCCACTTCTTCAAAACAGTAATGAATAAATAAACCCTTCATGGTGATAACTTCATGTGTTCCTTTGTGAATTCTTACCTCATCTGTCATGAGTGTTGCAATAGATCTCCCAATCTCATGATACTGAGGCCCTCTACCCAAGGGCCCTAAAAGAATAAACAGAAACCTAGAGGCAAAAACAAATTGCTTTAATTCACTGTCAAATCAAATTTAGCTCACTTCATTCTGAGGTTGAAATGGTGTAGGTAACTCAGAGTGTAGTAACCTTGTGGCAATTGGGACTTCAGCCAACCCACTGAGCAGAACTGCCGGTGAAAGGCGAACAAACGCCACCACTGGCTTGTTCAGGAATTCCAGCTCACCCACCAACACATTACAGGCCTCTGCTCCTGCTGGGATCTTCTTCATGAAATGAATGTCTATCTGAAAGAGGGCACAAAGTACAATGCTTAAGATATCATGCATGGCTAGCTTAACATCTAAACAGATTTGACAGTAAGAATGGTTTGAAAATAGTGGCACCATGTAGCATTTTTGCAGAAAAATAATTTACATTTTACCTTTACAATAAACCCCAAGTGTAAGAATTGCCCAGGCTTTGTGTGTCACAGGATATAACAGCGAAATTAGTCACAGATGAGTGAATGAAATATTACAAAAGACTATTAAAAAACAAATATCACTTTGATCTGTTGCATAATAACTCATAAGGGCATTATTTTTCATTTCCAAGCAAGTAAGATGCCTAATAGCATATAAAACCTGTTCCTGACTATGAAAATAATCCTCTTTCAGTCACTTTATGCTTTGTTGTTGGTAGTTTGTTTTTTGGGCTTTCTGTATTATTGGGCAGTTGCTAGTGACAATGTAAACAGGAAGCGTGGGGCGAGAGAAAACGGGATAACATGCAAAATAGGGACAGTTTCTGCAGGTGGCATGCACTGCAACTATTCAGATGCAAGTGTATTTTATCAGTTGCTATGTATGCTTTCCAGTCTTTGTCTTTGAAAGTGAATTGCATAGTACATAAAAAAACTGGAAAGGTGGTGATTTTTCAGTGATAATTATGTGGAGATGACAAGTGTTGACAGGAGTGTTGCTTGTTCCTTCGTAGAGTTCATGGCTTTAGGGAAGCTAGACGATCAAAAAGAAAATTCCTTAGATACTTTTATGGGTCATGACTTTCATAACTTTCAAAGCTAATTATTCTTTGAGTGTAAAGTATAACCTGCACCTAGAAAATGTATGTGTACATATAAAAATGCAACTGTGAATGATTTTTTTTATTTATATCAAGTTATAAATGCACAGTACATTTTTTTATTGTCCCAGTGCACAGGACGAAGCACATAAAACAGTTCAGACACTGACCTAGACAGGCTAAACTCATATACATTACGCAAAAGGTTTCAATGAGGATTTTATTTTTGCCATTGTTATGTGCGGTTGTGGTTATTATCTGTGGTGACTGACTTTTTTAATACTCAACAGGGATATAATCCTAATCTCTTACTAAACGACCTCTCCATTAAAATACCAACAATGACACACAATAAAATAATAGTTGGCTCATAGTCTGGTATGACACACTTTTTTCATATGTACTGTAATAGTGTTATGAATATTCTTACATTTACACTGAACTTCCAAAAAGTATTTTGTTATTGTTACTTGCATTGTTACTGCATTATATTTTAGGTATTAAATGCACTCATAAAGCAAACACATTTTATATTAACATTACTGACACACTAATGCATGTATTTTTTATTACTCGATATATTGTATAGTCTGCATATGACAATCTAGCATATTTCATCATTTCTTTCATATAAATTTAATTTCCGGATTACCTCATAACTACAATGAGGCAAAAGATGCAATGTTTGCCATCAAATCTGGTGAAGTGTAACTATAAAACAGTATATTGTTATGGCCACACCTGCAGCCCTACATAGTAACCCCATGCGCCAACACTTGTACACAATATATTTGAGTTATCTTAGTTTCATATACATTGCACATGCACACACAGCTAAATAATGACACAATTCTTGAGTTCACATTATCATACTCATATTTATTTGACATTGTGGAAATACATTAGTTCTATTTGTAGCGCGCACATTTAGTTAACTTTTGTATGTTCAACTTTGTTCATTTCTTTTTCTTGTTTTACCGTCGCTGGGGGATCCAGGGGGAGGGGGACCAAAAACCTGTTGGTTTTTTTTCTTTGTTAGGTATTTTTACCCCTTGTGTGTCACACTGGTCTGATCAGCCAGTATTTAGGTCCCTTTTGTTTCTTGTGTGTTAGGTAAGTTTTGCTTTTGTTGAGCAGTTAGTTTGCTGTTACTTTGTTAAGTTGCTGTTATGACTTCAGATTAGTTTTATTCATTTGACCTCTTTTAAGGGTCCTGTATCATTAGTTGATAAATAAATAAATAAATACAAATATATATATATATATATATATATATATATATATATATATATATATATATATATATATATAGTAAATAAATAAAACCCACTTTTTCCAAAATTACTACTGTGTCCTCCAGCTTGGTCCCTCACAATATAAATACTTTGCATCCTTTTTAAGTTTTCTGCACATACTTTTTACTTTTGCATATATATTGAACACACTATGAACGCACCTGCACAAACTGTGTACCATACCTTGCTGAAGTCCACAGAACTGTTGTCTCTACTGATGTCCCCTTTGCCGTCTTGAGCCGCTAACTGAGACTGGGAGGCGGTCATCTGACCTGAACAATCCAGACCAGATATTTAATTAACTCTAAGCATTTTCCAGCATAAATTAATTTCACCTACAAGTGCCATGGAAATAGTTTCCTTAAATTATTTCTAAGTGGATAATAAAAACAGAAATGAATGATTTACACTCACTTTATTAGGTACACCTTTTTAGTACTGGGTTGGACCACCTTTTGCCTTCAGAACTGCCTCAATTCTTCATGGCATAGAGTCAACAAGGTGCTGGAAACATTCCTCAGAGATTTTGGTCCATATTGACATGATAGCATCACACAGTTGC
>VUQI01038643.1:18491-30897 GCA_015106735.1 Paratilapia polleni | reverse complement strand
TGAAAATTCAGCTCGGTACACAGAGCGCTAACAGGAAGAAGCAGTTAAGCGACGGCCCACGTAAGTCACGCTGCTGACGACAGAAGCCACAAATAAAGCACAGCTGCAGTAACGGGAGGCTGATACCAACCCGACTCTAAACTCAGTGTGCCGCAGATTCAGGGTTAAAATGTGTCTTCATCCACGGCGTCTGAAAACCAAACGACCACATGAAGCAGCCGAGTCAGCAGCCAAACCGCGCCCCTTACCTCCGCCATGAACTCAGCCTCGTCCTCGGCGCCCACTGGGATGTTCAGGCCCGTCACGGCGTTGAAGAGGTCGTAGGTGCTCATCGCCTCGCTCACCCCTCTCTTCTGGAAGAACTGAAGCAACAAACAGGGTTGAAGGTGATGCTGGTTTATATTAAGCTGTAGGAACCTTCCATTCATGTTAAATAGTGGCCGAGTGAGTTAAAAAAACACAAACCTGGAGCTGGAAATAAAGCAGATAACTAAACTCCCACACCCGTGAAATCCTGATTTATTGAAAATTTCCTGGATCTAGCAAAGAGAAGTCTGGTCTACCTACCGTGGAAACGTTCCTGCAGTCTCTGAAGAGGAACTCCAGACCGTGAGGATGGGTGGGCTCCACAGACTGACTCACATCTATCAGCCACACCTGCAACGAGAGAGAGAGTGACCAATGAAATCATAGGAAACCCAAGGTGACAAAAAAGAAAGAGATGGGAGGAAGGAAGAAGACAGTGAGCTGCAATAAAGACACGAGATGAAATGATAAAGGTGGGAAAAAGATGAACTAAAAAAGAACTAAATTAAAAAAGGAAAGCAGCAGAGAAGAACCCGAGGCATGAAAACAGAGCAGAGAAAGAAAGGTGGAGGAAGAAGGGACATAACGTAAGGCAGTGAAGATAAAAAGAAGTCGTACCTTCCCTTCGTGCCACAGCATGTTGTATTCACTGAGATCAGCGTGAACCAGATTACACTCCTGATACAGCTGCTGCATCAGCTGCACAGAGACATGAAGAAGCTGCCATTAAACTGAGAAATTACAAACATATTTACAACAAAGCCAAACAGTTCGGTAGCAGCAGCGTCAACGGTGCAAAAGTCCCAGTTTGGTGCATTTTCAGTGCAGCACAGAAGACAAAAAAATTTATTGATAAGCATTTTTTGTCAAAATGTAAAAATGATAAAGGAATAAAGTGGACTTCCTGTCGGTGTACATACATGCAGGACCTGGTAGTAGGTGTTCTTCATGTCCTCTGAGCTCAGCACGATGTCTTTGAGTTTGGGAGCGGGAACGTGGTCTTTACCGATGAACGACATCACCAGGATGTGTTTCTTCAGCAGCACCACCTCCGGACAGGGAATCTCAGCCTTCTTCATCCTGAAGACACACACAGTCACGTTTACGTCACAGAGCAGCTCCTGCAGCCTCTGCAGTGGACTTCACTCACCTGCCCAGGTTGTGCATCTCCTTCTCGGCCCACAGCCTGATGATCTTGCGCGGGTTCAGCTTGCTGAAGCGGTCTTTGAAGCGGTAGTCGTCCTTGATGTAGCGGTCTCTGTTCTTGAACTCGTTCAGCGTCGTTTTGAACACCTTCAGCACCACTTCGTCCGGCACGGCCTGCTCCTCCAGGCTGACACACACACACACACACACACACACAGTGTAAATCAAACAGCTCTCGACCTGTCAGCAGCTGTGTGGTGTTTTCCTTTTGAACTTTTGTGTTTCCCTGTGAGAGTCCATAAAAAAAATTTAATTTTTACAGATATTTTAACACCACAAACAGTGCAATTTAACATGTTTCCACAGTTATTTTATAAAACAGAGGTAACCGTTTACCAAATGCTGAAATACTACAGTCCTATAGTTACTAACTATAGGATTAGAGAAGGTAAATTTTATGACTTTTTAAGACCATTTTAAATGAATTTTAAGACCAAATCTGTGAAAATTTACTCTTTCAATGTAAACAAACTGAAGTAAGTAGAATGGGAGGCAGCTAACTGGAGGTTTCTTCCTGTTTATAGGGAGTTTTTCCTTCCCACCGTCACCAAGTGCTGCTCATAGGGGGTCGTCTGACTGTTGGGGTTTTCTCTCTAATATTGGAGGGTCTTTATCTTGACTGTTATTGTGAACTGGTGCTCTATAAACAAAAACTGAACTGAACTGATGACACTTCAAAATCAACTTTTCACTGAGTTTAAAAACTTTGTCCAAATGTGTTTCATTAGAGTGAAAATAAAGAAAAACATGAAACACCTTCGACACAAGCTGCAGTTTGCTCTGTAAGTATTTCCAGACATCAGCTTTAATTCCAGTCACATTCCCATTTATTTACACCAACGAGCAGGATGGCCATCAAGCCCTTCTTCTTCTTCATGTTCACCGTTTCCGCCGGAGTTTTACAAGCTCTAAACTGACCCTCCGCCAGGCATAAGCATTTTTTCAAAGCTACAACTATTACAAATAAAAACAGCCCAAAAGGGTTGGTTAAACTATAAAGAAGCTTTAAAAAGAAAAAAAAAAAAAAGACGACCCTGCGTATGACCTTTTTAAACCTTCAGATGTTCAGCTGATATCCCGCCACTTATCACTTTAGGCTAACTCGTTAATCGCTGCATGTGAACGAGCTGCTCCAGCCTGCTGAAACGGATCATCGATCGGAGGCGGGAGGTGTTTCGAAAACACAACGACCTTATCGATAAAGTCACACAAAATATGTGATGGGAATTCTTGTAGTGATGTGACTAAAATAATTCAAGACGATCCAAACTGAATTTAGCATATTTTAACACTTTTTAAGGGCCTTTCTTCTTAGAGTAAATATGTTTCTACGACTGTTTAAGTGTAAAAAATGATTAATTTAATATTTGCTGCAATTTAGCTGAAAATTACAAAGATAATTTATCACTAAATGTGCATTTAAGACATTTTAAGGACCTGTGGTCACCCTGTACCTAAAACTAGAATTAATCAAACATCATTAGATATTAGACTGGATGAACAGATGAACGAGTTTACACATTTAACTTAAGGCCCACCTGCTGTACAGGCCGGAGATTTGTGGATTTATTAAACTTGAAATATTTTATTAATTCTGTCTGCAGGTATTTTCTGATCTCACAGCTGATTTCCCTGAAGGTCTGAAGCTTCCCCCCCCCTCACCTTCCTCCGTCAGCATGAAAAACGACAGACTCCTTCCCGGTGCTGATGCAGCCATTGATGTTTTCCAGCACGCCGGCGTTCACCATCTTGTACATCAGCAGGCGAGTGCGAGGGTCCACGGCTTGCTCCTGTGGAGAGAAAAAGGAGTCAGAAAGAACGCCTTCATCTTCAGAGTCCTGCAGTGGACGGCGTTTCCATACGTACCGCGGTGGAGTGCTCCTTCTTCTCGTGCAGCCTGGCGCTGCGTCTCTGTTCGCTGTAGCAGTGCTGCTTCAAGGAGTTAAACACCTGATTGGACAACTTCAGGTCCATCCCCAAACCATCACCGACATGGACCTCTGGAGCGAACTGGAGGAGGAAGAAGAGCACAAAATGAAAAAAGAAAAACAACCCGGCGATTTAGGAGGTTTAGATTAACATGCCGATATCAGATGTTACGTAGGTGGGCCATCCAAGCTTCCAGAGACAGTTCTTAGCAGCTAAATCCTCCACTTTGTTCACCAGCTGTCTTTAACTGTGTCTGTGTGGTAATGTACAGAGGCTTTTTAGAGACACCTCAATGAAAATAACTGTGCATTCAAATGATTTTGGCTCCGTTTTTGGTCTCCACCAGCACTTGATGTTAAATATCTGCCTCTTGAGCAGCTAAATCCTCCACTTCTTTCACCATTTGACTCCAAACTGTGTCTGTCTGATAATGTACAGAGGCTTTTTTTTGGTGAAATTTCTCTGAAAACAACAGGATGTTTGCTCTGTTTTAGCTCTGTTTTGGGTCTCCACCAGTAACTCAAATTAAAAGCATGGCTCTTCAGGAGTTAAATCCACTTTGTTCACCTGTTGCCGCTACCTGTCTCTGTCTGGTGATCTATGGAGGCTTTTAGGAGTAACTTCTCTGAAAACAGTGGCCAAAAGCGATGCTATTCAAGCTTAAATATAAATTATAGCCACTTAAGCTGATCAGACAAACTTCTGAACTTTTTTAAGCAAGCTTGTTTTCTTCTTTATGTTGTACATAACATCCTACAAATCAGACAGTTATGTGTAAAATTTAAAAACATACAAATTCTGATATTTAAGGGTGATAAACATGATAAACTACAAAAACGACACAAAGTGTTGATAAGCATGTTAGGCTGCCTTACGTTGTCCATGCGTGCGGTGTTCTTGCGGCCACAGGTCACTTCATCGTGTTTGGTGGTGATGTTCTTCCCCTTCCCGGTGAAGCCTTTCCTCGGCGTGGTCTGAGGTTTTTCTGAAATGTCACACACACAAACACAGAGTTTTATCTATAGTTGTTATCTTGCTGAGCGAGCTGGATAAAACAGCTCATTGTGGCTGCATAAACAGTAAGCGAGCGGAGGTCATGTGTACTGACTCCTGCACTCTTTATCCAGGCCTAAACCAGCTAACCAGCTTCCTCGTGTCGAACACGTGAAAAGGACGTCTGTAGAACATAAAACAGCTCAGTCGCTTGAGTGTAAACAGTCTTCTCACTTTTAGACTCTTTAAAGCGACCAGTAAAGAAGTCGCCTGAAGACTGAGAGAGACAGCGAGTTAAAGAAGCTTGGCGACAGAGCAGCTGTTTGGCACTCTGAGGCGTTTCTGTTATTTTGTCCACACCCTGCAGACGTCTTACCGGCTCTGTAGGGGTCATGTCTTGTGTCCTGCCAGTCGACCTCGTCCTCGGAGCTGTCGCTGTCTTCATACGGATGGACCATGCGGTAGTTCTCAAAGGAGATGGACACTAAACAGAAACACATCACACTTTGAATAAAACTTTATTAACTGCCATTTATAGATGAGTGTGTCGACTATTTCCTGTAACCCTGAAGCTTTCTGAATGACAGGAAGGTGTCTGATGTGTTTGTGCCTCCACCTTTGCTGTCCCCGTTGAACTTCTTCTCCTCGCGGCGCAGCTGATTGTCGAACTCGCGGTCAAACTGCATCTGCAGCATCTGGGCGAGCATCAGGTCGCTGGTGGTGTCGGGAACTTCGTCCGCCGCCGCCAGCAGCAGCTCGGCTGCAGGACTGAGAGACAAATTCAATCATTCAAAACAGAATGGAGACCCTATATTTTTGCAGATTTTCTTTCAGTCTTTAGGATGACGGAGCTGTCTGAGGAGACTTTTTCCAGCCACGTTATGGCCTTAAAAGCTTTTAAATATCCTGTAAGTACTAACGAGATGATGAGAAACATCATTAAAAGTTAAAACATGCAGGTCATTACTTAACCCTTAGCATTGCCTTTAAATCCACTTCAAAGGTTAAAGTGGATGACTCACTCTGTGAGAGCCGGGAAGGCGTTGTTCTCCTCGTCCAGCTGCCTTGCCAGCTGTTCACTCATCACTTCAGACAGAGAGCAGGCCGGAGCTGCCGGGGCCACCGAAGCCCACGGGCTCTGAGAATAAAAAACAAATACAATTCAATGATTTAAACACCTTCAGAATCTGGACAACTGCTCCTGTGTGTCTCACATGAGTAATCAGAGTAATCAGAGTATTCAGATCACATTAGTGAGACGCTGACCTGAGATAATCGTTCTCACAAATATAAAGAGAAATGGCTCAGAATAATACTAACAACCATAAAGGAAGAGATGAAACCACAGCTGTGCTTTTACTTTAACACAGCAGGACAAGTGGATTTTTATTTCTATTTTTATTTATAGATTGTTTTCTGTCTTTTTTATACATATTTTTAATTTGTATTTTTTGAAATTTATACTTAGCTTTTTTATTTTTTAGATATACATTTATTTTTACATTTTATTTAATATATATAGATATTTTTTATTTTATTTTAGATGTAGTTTTATTTACACTTATTTTTTTTAGGAAAACTTGTGCAGTCAGATATGGGACTGCACAGCATAATTTCTCTCCTGATACCAACAGTTACTCTCTCTAATGATTAATCTGTGGATTATGTTTTTGATTCACTGTTTTGGTCTCTCAAACAGCACAAAAATTCCCCCAAAAAGTCTTCAAATGTCTCGTTTTGCTCACCCAAAGTTCCCCAAAACTCCAAATATTCTCTTAATGACGACAAAAAAACAAAAAAAACAAAAGTTGTTTTTTTTTTAAATCTCATTATAAAGACGGATGTATGTCAATTATATAATAATTATAATAATATATAATATTTGTATTTCATGATAAAATAAAAAGTTGCTCAGGGCTCCATTTAACCAATGACGTTAAGTTTAAACTGATGACACGTCAAAGTTTCAGTGATTTAAACTTTAAGCAGCTTACGAGAAAAAAAAACAAAAAACTTTTCTACCTCACAGTTATTATTCTGATCAAAACATCGGCCTCCTTTTCCCCAGGGAACAACAGACCCATACTGAGCATGTGCAGAGGAAGTTCCTGCTCCGTAGCTCAGTGGTTTTAGGGCACAGCTGAATTCATATTTGCACAAAGCTGAATCACTTGTCACGCTCTCATAATTCCCCAGATCCACCTCAGTGTTTTATTTCAGGGGTAGTTAATGAGAACAGCGTGCTCATAGAGTAAACTGACGACTCATTCATAACTGTTTGTGCTGTTTTATATTGAAATAATAATAAGCACTGCTACGGCTTGTTTGCGACTGTTTGATCATTTCTTATTTTTAATAATAATATTTCTGCAAGCACCTTTTGGGGGGCTTAAATCTGCATTACTGAATTCAG
Source organism: Paratilapia polleni (assembly GCA_015106735.1). NCBI lineage: Eukaryota > Metazoa > Chordata > Actinopteri > Cichliformes > Cichlidae > Paratilapia > Paratilapia polleni. The sequence goes on along the minus strand of VUQI01038643.1, from coordinate 24,050 downwards.
CTGAACCCACACCTGTTTGTGTTTGCTCTGCTGCTGTTCTGCATCATTAAGAGATTATTCTCTCTCAGTAAACAGGCTCACGGCAGGTGCTGCCTGGCGATGGCACTGGAAGGTGTTTGGGACAATGAACGAGTGAGTCATGAGGTAAAGGTAGAGTCTGACATCAGGGAAACTCGATGAGTCACAAAAGAGCAGAGACAATAAAAGAAGAAGAAAAGAGACATGTTCAGACATGTCTGAGACAGCTGAAGTCCACTCACTGTTTGTCCAACTCGAGCCAAGACAACTAAAAAAAACAAGAGAACCTGGTCTACAGGAGCTGTGCAGAGGAAGTAAAACTCTAAAGGTTTCTGCACGTTAAACTGTGGAAGGATTATTAAAAGCTATCTTTGTCTCTGGATCGCTCAGTGTCCACTTTCAGCATCACATGACAGCTTTGGCTTTCAGTCATTGGCCCCGAGGCGGCCGTGCAAATCTGCTGCTGACTGGGCCTCTCTTCTCCCAGTGGAGTCTGGGCCTAAAACTCCCTGCACTGAACCACCATCCCCACCTCTTTTTCTTTTATTTACTTATTGGATTTTCATCTGAATTATACCTGCAGTTCAGTAACTTGTGATTTCTGGTACACTCCAGCAGCTGTAGTTTCAGACCTTTCATCATCTGAACGTAAGAAACTGAATGAAATGGAAAGAAAATTATTCCTGAGCAAAAATGGTGTGGGCTTACCAATTAATCAAGAGCTACACACTTTAAAGAGAGGACTGACCTGCAGCCCAGTTTGACCTCAAAACTGTGGCATAAAAACCTATGAGAAAAAACATCTCCTGCCACAGGATCCAATCAGGGCCCCCGGATGGCTTTTAAAGGGTTAAAGGTGCTCTTAAGTCAATAACTGCTCGGTTTTTATTTAATAAAACACACGGCTGATCCTGGGGAGGTGATATGACGTCAGCTTTACTGCCCAAGAGTGGAGCTGTGAGGAAAATTTAAAGTATTTTTAAATCTCTATAAATCATTAAAGATGTGAAGTGTCTGTAGTGTAGTCATAACTCTCTCCACGTGCAGGTTTGGTGCCTTTGGAGGTCCTCTGATCTGTGGATGGAGGTGACACTCTGTGGAAATTTATGATTTTTTTCTTACAGATGGCAGGTTGTTCTTCAGCTTTTTGTAACCGTTTGGCTTATTAAATGTTATTATTAAGAAAGGTGAAATTTAAAGGGTCCAGTGTAATAACTATTAAGCCACAGTTCATAAACTGGACCAGTGACCCCGTGAAATGGACTAAACTGAGTTTAAGTCCTCTGCTCTGACCTCCTTTAAAGCGAGCAGCAGAAACTTCAATGAGCTCATCTCCTTCTTTAACTACCAGCTGACTCTCTGCTGAAGTGAAGCTGTTATCTAAAATAACTCAGCCCAGTCCAGACCCGGTCCCACCCGGGTTATCTGCCTCCAGCCTGAGCCTTTAAAGGAGCGGGCCGCCATGTTAGCTCCATTAGCAGCTAACGCTAACGGCGTCTCTGTCACGTTGAACAGGTAACAAGAGGAGAAAAGAGCCACAGAGAGGAGCGTCCTACCTTTGGTGTTTCTGCTGCGACTCCTGATTGATCCATGATTTCTAATAATCGATCTTTTCCTCGAAAGGTGAATGGTGGCTAGCCGCTGAGCTAACGTTAGCTTTAAAACTTCCTGATAATAAGAGGGATAAAAACCGTCCCGCGAAGTGACACCTGCTCACACCTGTGCTGTAAACGTCAGTGAATACGACAAAAATAAGTTACGAGTCGGTAACAAAAGTTTTCTGAATAAATTAAAGGCTGAAGAGGTAGAAGAGACTTCACGGAGGAGTTTCACAGTACAGTGAACCTTGGCACAACAGGAAGTACGTCACAGCTCAAATAAAAGACTACCGTGCACCTTCACAATAAAAGCATTTCCACTATAATAATAATAAGAAGAAGAAGAATATTTTTCCAGAACTAAATTACAATGCTAACCTTCAGAAATCTACATTTATGCTTCTTGAATGTGATTTTTTTTTAATTTATTTTAAAATGATATGGGGGACAAAAACTGACAAAATCAAAAATAAATGACATAAATGACATCATTAAAAAAATCTAATTAAATACCCCAAATACAATATCAAAAACAAATATGGGCAACGGCTAATTTAAAATTGACATAAATTGATAAATCTGACTTAAAATTTTCATTCATTTTATTATTTGCTCCATATATTTACTTTTCAGTTTAATTTTCCTTCCCTGAAATTGGGCTCTTTGGGATAAATATGTCAATCAAAACAATCGACACATAAATTAGCAGCCTGAGATGAAATTTTTATTTTCTTATTAAATTACACATTTTATTTAAAGCTAAATGTAAATTTAATGTGAGTTTTGTGTGAGTCTCATAGCATTAGACAGCTGCTCAAAATAACATACATGTACAGTATACTGTATATAATCTGCAAACACACACACACACACACACACACACACACACACACACACACACATATATATATATATATATATAGACATTGAACAAATATTAAAGGTGATTTTCATGCTAGAAACCAATACAGAAATTCCAATAAATAATCTAAAAAAATCAGGCAGGTAAATTAAAATAATAAAATAAATAATAAAAAGTGTGCATTAATGTAAGCTGTATGAAATTTGTTTGTTAGCACGTGTGTGGTGTGAAATCTTTAACGTTAATGATGTTCTGTGTAAAATAAAAGAATAGATGAGGTATTTGTAACCCACATCATCTGAGAATATGGGCGCGTTCCGCATGCGCGCACCAGCTCGTGCGGGTGCGCGTACGACCTACAATCTGTCCAGGTTGACTCGTGAACGTGCTTTGCTGTCACAGGTGTGTGAAGTCACGCGGTGTTTACATTAACGAGACCGGAAGCAGGCGTAGTGGGGTTTCAAAATAACAGCAAGGGCTTGATCAGTTCAAGGTAAGAAAATAAAATAAAAATAATACAAAATTAGAAAAATGGTATAAAATGATAAGTTTTATTTGTTGCAGGAACAATTAGTTAATTTATTGATTAGTTCATTAACAGAAGATGAATGACCAGTTTTGATAATAATTGTTTAAAGTCAATAATATTCTAGGGTCTTTACCCTAAAATATAAAGCGCCTTGAGGCGACTGTTGTTGTGATTTGGTGCTATATAAATAAAACTGAATTGAATTGAACTAAATTATCAAGAAAAAAATATCTTCTGAAAATTAGAGTCTACAATGTGAAGATTTTCTTTTTGAAAAAAAAAATTACATTTAAAAAAAATGCAAATTCAATATTTTAGTCTTTTGCACAAGGCTAATTTAAAAAGTGGATGTACAACTAACATATGCAGCACAGTTTAAACTTCACCTTCACATCTGATTTATCTTTATTTCACTTAATATTTAAACTCTAGCTGTTCAGTATGAGACAGACATTATCAAGAAACTGTTAAATAACACACTGAATTCAATGCTTTTATACTGTCAAGTTTGTGTATGTGCACCTTTTTTTCCTCCTATAATTTGCTTTAAATTTTCTTGTTTATATATAAGTAAATAATATGAACATAGAACAAAAATTATGCTCTTTTTTTCTTTTTTCTTTTACAGATTTACAATGGTCAAAATTAAACCTTGAGTCTGAAGATTATAAAAAGAAATCATCATCTATGAACATGACCTGGATGGTTTTTGCAAAGCTACAGCTGGTTTATAAACCAGCTCTTTACCATTTAGTAAACATTATGAATGATCATTTTATTGTTTGTTAACAGTAACTCTGTGAGCAGGGGTGTAGCTACACTGTCAGCACAGAGGGGGTGGAGCTTTCTCAAAGGGACCCTTCGATGAAGCTATTTTCAAATTTTGTTTTACAATTCCTCAAACGAAAAAACAACATTTCAGAGACTTTATATGGGCTGAGTAAAAGGGAAAAACAGCACTGAAAAAGTGTGACATTAAAAAGAAATCTTGCAGTGGAAATGTTAACTAAAAGTATGTAAATAATACAGATAGAAAAGTAAAAGTACTCGTTGGGGGACAAATGGCTCCTGTGAGTCTGATGTCATTTTATTATTTTTCCACATGCATTAATATAAAAGCAGCCTTTTTATACATTTAAAAAGCTGGAAGAGCAAAATGTTGAAATAATAACACAAAAAATGCCTTAAAAATAATCAGAACAGTTGAATGTTTATTTGTACTTCTGTATAACCTACAGTCTCAGCTCTTTAAGTGCTGCTGTGGTCCCACTGAGACGACTGCGCCCTCTGTGACCCCGAGCCCTAACCCTAAATATTTGGGGGACAAACAAAAACGACTTCATTGGAATGAATATAAACAGGTTTTCATTTTTTGCACCTTGATTGCCAAAACTTGGGATAACTTTTTTCTTTTTAGAAAAAGCCTAAAAATCCCATATTCTGATATGGTTAGGATTAGGGAGTGGGGTTAGAGTTCAACTTTCCATATGATGGGTATGAAATCGTTTCCATGGTATCGAAAGGACGCAGCAGAAATATGCTGTGAGTGCGGGTTTTATTTTGAAAGTGTTGACCGGAAGCGGTGCCGTTTATGAATTAAGGTTTGACGGTGTGGGAGCATCCTGACGTCTTCTGTTGGAGCACAAAGTGAAAACGCACCTCCTCCTCCTCCTTCCTCCTCCTCCTCCTCATGATGCACAAGGACGCGGTTCTTCCTCTCAGGGACGTTCGTTTCTTTTTATTTCATTTCGTTTGGTTTCCTGTTGGACTGTAACGGAGATCTCTTTTGTCCGATGGCCACCACCGCCTCCGCCTCCTCCTCCTCCTCCTTCGTCCCCAGCATCAGCACCACCGCCGAAGGGCCGTCGGGCCAGCCAGGACGGCCGGGATTCAACCAGCAGCAGCACACCTAGCAGCTCTCTGCACTGTGAGTGATTTCATTTCTAATGTGGACAAATGCTTTCTCTTTGACTGGATGTGTCAGGTTTTCACCTCCTTCTAAGGAGGACACCTGCAGCCTGCACATCCTGAGGGTCACTTTGAGGAGATGTTAACATCATTTAAAGTGCTCAGCTCCTATAGATGCTAAATCAGCCCTGTGGGAGCTCCGAGGGTCTCCTGCGCACCTATTGGACATCTGACACAATTAATGTGGCGGCAGATGGAGACAGCTGGGCGGACAGGGGGGTGGAGGGGCTATAGGCCAATGCACAGGGGTCATCTGTTGGCAGCGACCCCCTCCATGAGATGTTTGGTCCAGACCCACAGAACAGACGTGAAAACAAGAAGACGTAAAAATAAAGCATTAAAAGAGAAAAAATAAATACAACAAAAGAGACGAGGAAACTGCAGTAAAAAGGAAGCTACAATAGAAAGAAAATAAAGAAAATTATCCCCCGAAAATATGATGAGACAAAGACTCAAGAGACAAAGAAACGTTAATAAAATAAAATAAAATAAAAAATAAAAAAAACAATAAAGTACATTTTAAAAATCTGTATAAAAACTGTGGAATACAGAATCAATTACAAAGTAAACCATGAAAACAGAAA
>VUQI01038643.1:0-18471 GCA_015106735.1 Paratilapia polleni | reverse complement strand
GCAGTAAAAAGGAAGCTACAATAGAAAGAAAATAAAGAAAATTATCCCCCGAAAATATGATGAGACAAAGACTCAAGAGACAAAGAAACGTTAATAAAATAAAATAAAATAAAAATACAAAAAATGGTGAGCCGAAGCCTGAAGAGGCAAGGAAGCTACAATAAAAATAATAAAAATAAAATAAAATAAAAAGTTGCACTTGAGGGAATGGAGTCTGGAATACAGGAGGAAGTAAAAATTAAAACAGAGAAAATAAAGGTGCTAAATAAATCAAAAGATGCAAGGAAACTGAAATCAAACAATAAATAAATAAATAATAAAAATACAAAAAATAATGCTCAACAGTGAGTAAAATGAGACAAAGGAAGAAGGGACAAGGAAGCTGAAATAAAAAATAAAAAAAACAATAAAGTACATTTTAAAAATCTGTATAAAAACTGTGGAATACAGAATCAATTACAAAGTAAACCATGAAAACAGAAAAATTAAAGATCATGTTTACAAAAAATGTTGAGATGATATTAATGGGAATACTAACAGTAAAAAACCTTATAATTTCTGTTATTTAAATGCTTGTCTGTAGTGAAAAAACATGATTTTTTACTGTGACTTCATGGTTTATCTACAGTAAAGAGAAAAGAAAAATAACTTTTCTTTCATTTAATGGTTTATTTATTACTTACTTACTCTGGTGTAGTATAGCCTTAAGAAGGCTGTAAAACCGACCATGATTCAGACCTCTGGCTCAGACAAATTTAACAGATCAGATAACTTAAGGGCGTGCAACACAGCGCTGCTTCCTGCTGCCAAAATAATTGCTGAGGAGTGCTACATTTCTTCCCTCCTTCCAGCGGGTAGGATTGTGGCCCCTGAGCCATATGTTTGAGATCAGCTTAACATTTAGTTGACTTTGCAGGTGTTTCCAAGAGTAGGGAGCTGCAAATCTGAACCCCTTTTTTCCAAATCCAGGGTGAGGGAACACATTTTTGGACTGAAGACAATAAGCTCCTGAACTCTTTTAGACAGGAAGTGAGATGGGAGCAGACAAGAATGGACGTGTAAATAAGATTACAGTGCCGGGTAAATCTATGGAAGGGCAAATTAGACCCATGACACACAGCATCCAGTGCATGTAAGCACTGCAAAGACTAAACTTAATATAAAAACTGCACTTTGGGCAATGGAGTTTGGAGGAGAGTGTCAGGAGATACTTATATATTATTGGTTATATGGTAAAAATTTTACATTTCATTCTTTGTGTAATAACTAACCAGCGCTGCACATTTAAAGAAAACCTTTTAAAGGGATATATTTGGAGTGAAAGCTGATTTTTATTGGTGTATTAGTAGATGTACTGATTTACTGATTACAAAACAGCAGGAGCACCTGTAAATATCCAGTTTCACATATTTGTTGCTCATAGGCTGCTAACTGATGAGATTATTGTGGAGAGGACCCAAAAGCATGACAGTGGAGGCTGAGTGACTTAGACAAAAAAATCCGCTTTAAAAGTCGATGAAAATCCAGAGTAAACTGAGCCCAAAAAGTGAAAACTGAAATCCAAAACACAAGGAGTCAGGAGGAAACAGGAGGTCAAGCAGAATAAATCAGAGCAGTACATGATGATACATAAGCAGACAACTCAGCAAAGAGGAAGACGGGACTATTTATACACACTAAGGACTGATTGGGGATTAGACACAGGTGAGGAGAATCAGATATGGAAGAAGCAAAACTCAAAGCAAGACACGAGAGAAAACTATCAAAGTAAAACAGGAAATGAACAAACAAGCGATACAGACACTGCACAAAGTCAGGGGGACCACAGAAGGACAACTTTATAATAGACAAAAGAAAGGGGAAGGAAAACGGGGAAACATTGAGGACTCTGATTATAATAAAAATGAAAAACACAATACTACTACAAAACTAAAAGTCATCATAAGAATACCAATAAAGTTAAAGAGAACCAAAACAGCAAACACCAAAAACAGCAAAGAAATCCAAACAGAAACCAAAAGTCACTAATATTAACCAGGACTACAAAACCCTGGGACCATGACAGCTAGCAGCTCTGAGGGTTACATTTGTACGACACAGACTTTAATTTTGGTTTTTGAGCAACTTGTTTCACATGGAAACAAACATCCTCAGATATTATTTTAGGTGGAGCTTTTATTCTCCATTTTTCTAACTGTTTATTTATTCAGGGTCACAGGGGCCTGAGCCGATCCCCAAACTAAATGCTCTCTTTCTGTTGTCCTTTCCTGGTGTGAATACTACCCATTTCCCATAATTCTTATTTTCCACCGTCTTTCCTTCCTTTATAAACGAAAGATAAAGAGAATATATGGGAGATTAACTGATGAGCTAAACAGAATAAGCACCTGATCATCAGAAACCTGACTGACAAGTTGTTAGCCAATGAGCATAATCCTCCTTCCTGACTTTAACAGTGACCATCATTTATAAAACAGACTTCATGTTTTATTCAGTATAACCTGAAACTAGTGATTGAGCCAATAAACTCATCAGGTCACAGAGCGAGGGAAGCGAGGGATGTTTTCTAATAGAGTTCTATGTAACCACAAGTCTTTATGCAGCCAGAGGAGGCGCCATCTGCTGGTCATTAGAAGGAATGCAGGTTTAAAACGTTTAAAACAGTCTGTGGGCTGATATTGTATTGGGCACCATTTTGCCGATGCGTCGTTAATAAAAGCTCTAATTTAGAAATACTAAATCGTGTTTGCAGAAAGCGGTGTAGAAACATGTCCTCAGTGGAACCTAGAGCACTGATCTTCAGTGCCTTCACTCTTGGATAACTTTAAAGCCAGTTTCATGTACCTTACCTCTTCATCTGTCCTCTCTCCTAGGCTGAGGAGGCCCGACCGAGTTGCCTTAACTGACCCTTGAGTATTCTTCGCTAACTGAGTGCAGAACAGCAGGAATTTTTATTGTCAAACAGCTTCATCACGATGAAGCAGAGATTCAGCAGCATGACTGGATAAAACCTGAAAGAACCACGATGGAGAGCAGGAGGAGGCGGGACACTGACTGGGAGGAGAATTAGGACAAGAAGGATACAAACTCAGCAACAAAAACCAAAAACTGATTTTCCTTCCCCCCCAAAGTTTAGAGGACTTTTAGGACTTTCATCTTCTGAGAGTCGACGATGTAAAAGAAGACAGCGGCGACGATTGTCAGTTCATAAGCTGCAGCGGTGGATTGTATGACATACACGAGATGACCACAATTGTCTTCTACTGACAGGAAGGGATCAAACTGTTTCTCACTTGGCCCCTTTAGTAGATGTGAAATCAAAGACATCACAAGCAGAGACAACAAATACGATTGTGTTACGGATAGAAAGGGCAGAGAAGTCTCACTGAACCGTCCTGCAGTTTTTATCCTTCATTGGAGTTTGAGGTTGGAATAAAAGAAGTTCTTAGACACTTCATCAAAAGGTGGATAAACTAAGTCGTCTGTTCATTTAGGGTAGCTTCTTTTTTTTTTCTTTTGGATACTGGGAGCAAAGCCAGAGTGAGACTCCATGATGTCTCACCTGCACGCCAGCCTGAGCTCCGAGACGACGGAGAAAGCTCGCCTAGAGCTGAATGAAAACCCGGACACTCTGCACCAGGACATCCAGCAGGTATACAGCTACACCACACACCTGTCTCACAGCTTGAAAACACTTCCTGTCCAGCTAAAAGGTTTATTCTATGTCCTACCTCTGGGGCTCCAAGCTTGCTGTCTTTCGTTATGTTACACTAAATGCAATTCACAGCAATGTGAATATACAAATTGATCATAGTGCTAGTTCTGGCAGGTCTACAGAGTCAAACAAATCTCACAGATCTCACCTAAAGATGATGCTGCCTCTGCAAGCAGCATCCTTTAGGCCTCAGTCACGCAGGCCTACAGAGCGGCTGGCGACCCCGGTCAACCACGGGGTTGCTAGGGAAAAGTATTCCCCGACCAGTTGCGAGTGGCTGTGTGAGGTTGCTTGATGGCAGATTGCCGCGGTCGCCGGTAGTTTGCATGGACGACACTGACTTGGTTTGTGCCACATTTGGTCAAGTTTCACTATCACTCGGTGGTTAGTTAGCGAGTGTTTACAGACAACTTGGTGACTTCCATGCAAGTTACAGGTGACCGTAGCAATCTGATAGCAACCAAAGCAATCAGAAGGAGGTTTTTGGTGCAGCACCCTCTCACCTGGCAACAGCCAGCAACCTCCAGCAACCACTAGCCAACCGGTCAGGGGATACATATTTTTCCCTAGCAACTGGTGGTTGCCAGGGTGATTGAGGCCTTGCATGCTGTTAATGACTTGTGTCACATCTGTTGCCATTGCGCCTGCTCTGTTTTGTTAGGGGAAGTGTTGGTGCATTTGCTCAGGAGATCCCAGAACCGAGCCATAGCACCAAATGTAATGACTGCATATGGAGTCACAATTCTGTTATGAATAAAGTGGTCCTGACAGAAATAAAATAAATGAAACACGAGCATCGCATAAAAAAGTAAGAAGCCGAGTCTCCTGTAAAGGAAAAGGTTGCTTGCTGTTGCTAGACTTTATCCCAAGGTGAGTTTCTATCCTCTGAACTACCTTTTGTAGTTGCGCTATTTTCCAAAGTAGTTTTCAAAAGCCGTGATCGTATCCGCTGTAACAACCACAAACCAAAACTCTGACATCAATTCTTCCATTCATAAATATTTGGGCGAACTCCCTGAAGGTAAATTACCACTGGGCAATCAGTTGGTTGCTGATATATTCACTGAGTTGCGTGTGCAGTGTAACCTACCATGTGCACACACTCATTGTGGAAAATAACCCAAAATCACCTATTTGAAACAAGCCAAAGCTCCAACTAAAAGGGTAATAAAACAAAATGCATCCTATTAACCAATCAGGATGGACGACTTGTAAAGTGCAAGGGTGTTGGTGAACCATTAGAAACACGTGGCTAGTTTACGCAGCCTCTGGCGTTAGCTTCTTCTTTAATAATGTGTGGTCACTGCAGTTGCAGTTTGCAGATTTTCTTTAAATTTTATTGAAATTTGGCAGATTATTAGAGATAATTTGCCATAAAATTAAAGGATTCATGAATGTTTGCATATTAGTCTTCACTATGATAAACAAAAGTCCTTTCGTTTGATGTGACTGGTGCCTCTTCTGCTTTTATTGTGATTTTTATTCATGAGTAAACAGTCTGTTACTTTTGATCCTCTTTTTTATTTTAATAAAATTAAATGTTTTGGTGTCTAAATATCTGTAAAGTTTGTCTGCTTGGAAAAATGTTTCTGTCTGTGTTCATTAAAGGTTCGGGACATGATTGTGACGAGGCCAGACATCGGTTTCCTGCGAACGGACGACGACTTCATCCTTCGCTTCCTCCGTGCCAGAAAGTTCGACCAGGCGGAAACCTTCAGACTGCTGGCCCAGTACTTCCAGTTCAGACAGCAGAACCTCGACATGTTCCAGAGCTTCAAGGTCTGTTTCTGCTTTTACACTTTGAGCAACAAGCCTTAATGTGTTTTAGTAACAAATCACAGAAGTAGCTTTTACAGTATCCAGGCAGCAGTCTAAGCTAAGCAGTCCACGTGGCTCCTCTTTCTTCCACTCTTCCTTGGAGATCCCTATGTTTTCCCTGACCAGAAGGAAAATTATAATCCCTTCAGTGTAACCTGGTGTCCTTTGGTTTGGATGTGTTGGTCCTCCTTATGGAGATATTCTATATGGCATCCTGCTCCTCACCGTCCCTGAGTCCACAGTTAAATATTCACGCCCTGATGCACTAAGAAAGATGTTCTTGGTCTTTTACATGCAGATGAAACAGTGTGTGACACCAGGAAGTCAGCAGCAAATGCTTTTAACTCCTTACCTTCAAATATTAAGAAGGCTGTGAGTTCCCAGTTAATATGGGGAGGGTGCTTTGGCCTATTGATGTATATGCAATATGTACTCTATAAGATGTCCATTTTGTTGAAGTGAGACATTAATACTTAACTCCTTTAAATGTGTGTACATGTTTATCAGGTGGATGACCCGGGCATTAAGCGAGCGTTGATGGACGGGTTCCCGGGTGTGCTGGAGACTCCGGACCAACATGGTCGGAAAATCCTAATCCTGTTTGCTTCCAACTGGGACCAGAGCAGGTTAAAAAAAATTGCACATATTTATACTTTTTAGGATGACAACAGCTGCAACATTTATTTTACATCGCCAACTGAGCCGAAGTTGACGTCTTTAAAAGTCTTGTTTTATTTGTGTCAATACAAAAGAATAGGCTGAAAGCTGCATTCTCAGTCTGATATCCAAGGTGTTTATGGTGGATCTGAAAGGCCACTCTGGAAAGTGGAAAAGCAATCATAAGACATAAGACATTAACAGACAGTCTGTCCAGGTAGATTTTTATACTGTTGCACTGTGTTTTTCAAGCTCCACCACCTGACATCAGCCAAGTGTGGCCAGAGGGATTTTCTAAGGCTTTCAGACTATAAATCTTACAATCCTGGAGCTCTGTTCTGGAGTAAGGAGCAGCCACAACGTCCTCACAATGATAGACATATATGCCCACACGCACTCATCCGTCATTGTATTGATCGAAAACACAAAGAGCCCAATAATGAGTCACTTCTGTTCTGACTAAAATAGAACACAGAGCTGTGGTTAAAGGGCCGTCACGCTCTCTTTAACCATTGATCAGCTGCTGATAAATACTGACACCTTCCCTCTAACAGGAACTCCTTCACGGACATCCTGCGGGCGATCCTTCTCTCTCTGGAGGTTTTGATAGAAAACCCGGAACTCCAGATCAATGGCTTCATCCTCATCATCGACTGGAGCAACTTCTCCTTCAAACAGGCCTCCAAGCTGACGCCCAACATCCTCAAACTGGCCATAGAAGGCCTTCAGGTAAACCTCACCTCCACTTCTCCTCTCTGTAAGGTTCATAGAAAATGAAATGAAACTACGTCCTCTGCTCTTTTTCCTCAGGACAGTTTCCCAGCTCGGTTTGGAGGAATCCATTTTGTGAATCAGCCCTGGTACATTCACGCCATGTACACCATCATCAAACCGTTCCTGAAAGACAAGACCAGGAAAAGGGTGAACACATGTTTCCATATTTGCTCCTGCCTTTATTCTCCTCTTCCTGGGTATTCCAAATAGGCACAAATTCTGTAACAAGGAGTGGATGTTAACCAAACCCAAACCCACCTTTAACCCTAGATGGGTCTCCAGTGAGCTGGTAGATGTTAAGATGTTAACTTTCTTATCTTTGCTCCCTCTCCTCAGATCTTCCTCCACGGTAACAACCTGAACTCGCTCCACCAGCTCATCCATCCTGAGTGTTTGCCATCGGAGTTCGGTGGGACGCTGCCACCGTACGATATGGGCATCTGGGCGCGGACGCTGCTGGGACCCGACTACAATGACGAGACCGAGTACACGCTCACCTACGATGCCCTGCACGTCAGGGAGAACTGTGGAGGAGGAGGAGGAGACAAGGATATGATGAAGAGGTGAGGATGAGTGTGTGATTTGTGGCACCACCTCCTTTGTGGAGATTCATGAAAATGAGGAGTTGCACAAAACAGCCTGACACATGAAGCCACATTAGACAGGTTAATGGGAAATATACCTGGCTGAATAAACCAGGTGCAGTGTTTTACTTCACAGCAAGAAGATTCTGGGTTTCATCCTCCTACAGTCCAAAGACTTCCCTGTTAGGTTAAATGGTGGATCTAATTGGCCATGAGGCTGCAGGTCAGGTTAGCTCTGTGTTGGACTGGTGACCTTTCCAGCATGTACCACTTATCATATATAGGCTCCACCCCAATTTTCGTCTGCAAAACTTAACCCACACTTAACATCCACCTGGTCACAGGCAATCTGTCTACAGTTGGGTTTTGTTTTAGACACAGCCAATCCAACAGGGCAATAAAATGCAAATCCAAAAAACTCTAAGAAATAACAGGAAGCACACAAGGGACCCTCTGACGAAGACTAAAGGGAAGGGCAGGGCTATAAATACACATGAGGTAATCAAGGCACTGCACGCAGGAGGGTAACGAGACACGGCTAAAACTAATCAAGACAATAACTTGGTAAGAAGTAAAACTAAAAGTAAGGCACAAGAGACAGAGGGCTCACAAAATAAAACAGGAACTAACTTAATGGGGAGCCACTGAACAATGAAGAGATGAAGACTTGATACACGATACAAGAGGACACTGGGGAGGCTAGGATAATAAATACAAAACCTGAACGAACTCACGACAGAAAAACACAAAATGACTTCACACTAAATCACAGAAACCTAGGATTCAAAAACATAACAAAGGGCCAACTCACTCTACAATAAAAGGAAATAAGGAACACAAGAATATGTTAATACAAAATCTAAACAGCACTCATCAAAAGAGGTCCAAAACCCAGGGATCATGACACATATGAAACAGCAAAATTTTCAGAAACTGGAAGAAATTAAGTCTAATACATTTATTTTGATATACAATTTTTCTGGTAAAAGGTTTCTCATTTGGGCATTCCAAATAGGTAAAAAATCATTCTGCTTTTCCCTTTAGGACCAGATCATCATATCAGATCATCTGTGTCCATCTCACCCTATGCGTAGCATCCTCCTCTGTCATACCAACCCTTTGCTTGTCCTCCACCAGTACATCCACGAACCTTCCCTGTGGTCTTCCTCTTTTCCTCCTGCCTGGCAGCTCCATCTTCAACCTCCTTTCTCCGATATCCCTCCTCTGCACATGTCCAAAACATCTCAGCCTTGCCTCTCTAACTTTGTCTCCAAACCTCCAGAGCAGAAGAATGAAACCAAAAGCTGCAGTTCCTCTAATGTCCACTTGAGGCTCCAGCAGGGAGTCACTTCCCACAGACTCCCATGTGCCCATCTATAGCAGGATAGTGCCAGCTGATTAGACTGCGGAAGTTAGTTTACCAGGGAGTTTTGTGAAGGAGCTAAAGCTTTGTGGCCAGTATGGGGATTGAACCCACGACCTTGGCGTTATTAGCACCATGCTCTAACCAGCTGAGCTAACCGGCCACAGTCTTACTTAATTCACAACAAGACTACTACAAGAATGTCAGCTGAATGAAAACGGTCTGCTGAATGAGTCTGTTCACCGCTCTTCTCTTTTCCTAAGTCTTTATAAATTCTCCTTTACACCTTTCTTTGATCTCGACATTTTCCATCGAGGTCAAGGAAAAGTGGTTAGGAAAATAAGGCAGGAGGGATTCGAACATACCCCTGGTTTGCATCTTTTGAAGCTTTGCTGTCACCAGCTTTTTTGATGGCAAAAGTGGCAATATTTGGACAAGAGGGACAAACACAGAGATTTGGTTCATGTACATATATAACAAAGAAGTTAAGAGGCTTTGTGAATGTGTACAAAGTACTGATTTTGGCCCGTATGGGGATTGAACCCGTGACCTTGGCGTTATTAGCACCACGCTCTGACCAGCTGAGCTAACAGGCCATTATATAGCTCTGTTACCGAGAAATCAGAGCTAATTCCTCTGAATGTCCTAATAAGAAATAGTTTCTGACTAGCTTGTGGCTAACTTTGTGCTGCTGGTGACTTGGGATAATTTTTAATGCAATTAGCTGACAAATAATATGGCTCGCTGTGCTCCAGTTTGGTGTACAGTGAAATTCTAGGATTTTAATTGGATGTTATTTAGCACTAATTAGCAGGTATCTGTGTCTGTCTGATGCTCTCATACAGTCTGTGGATGCAGCTTCATAACTAATGCAAGCATTAGCTGATACCTTAATACTCCATACTCCAAAAATGGTCACTGTGGCTATGTCCATCCTTTATATACAGTCTGTAGTCTGTCAGCTTCCTGAATCCACAGGATGTTCACCGGCTGAGGCGTGTTTGTGTTTCAGGTCTCAGTCGGCGGTGGAACCAGGAACTCTGCGACAGACGGACAGAGAGACCAGCACACCACTACTGGCCCTGGACTGAACACACACACACACACACACACGCACACACTGAGTGTACACGCAAACATCACAAACATGCACAACATCCACTTTAACACACACACTCAGCACCAGCTGTGGATTAAGCTGGTGGTTTGAACCCGTGTCCTTTTGTCCTGTTGATCTGAACTCTGACAGACACTGAACTTCCTGTGCAGTACACACACACGCATGCGCGCACACACACACACACACACACACACAGTCTGACCTGTCTCTGAGCCGTCTAATGCCTCTCAGCTGAGCCTCTCTCCAGCCAGCAGCATCTGTCCTGATGTTCACAACAACAAACAGCAGCCACACACACACACACAAATCTAACGCATGTGTGTGTTTGTGTGTTGTGTCTGGCGCGACGGCGTGCTTCTAGGTTGTGATTTAACATACGTGACAGGACAATGTTCCCGTGAACTGAGAATCAGAAACAAACAAACAAGAAGGATCAAACGGGCCGAAACGACGCTAAGGGAAAATGGTTACCGTCAAATTTAGATTTAAGATCCATTTTAGAGCGCTGCACCAACCAGGATTTATTTAAACAGATTACATTCAGTCTTAAAATGATGAAACCCTGAACAGATTTCATTATTCTGTTATTTATTTGTTTGGGGAAAACTACAGCTCCCATGTTGCTTCCAGGGATGTAAACAGGAAGTATTATGTTGCCATGGAGTCACTCCATTAGCCGAATTCAGTATTAGCAGTTACTGTCTGCAGTGTGTCTGTAAATGTGCAGCCAGCCACCACTGGGTTACTGCAGTACTGAAGGAATCTTAAAATCGTGGTTATTCTCATAGAGGTTTTGCAGGCAGTTGGAGCGTCTAGAGGGGGTTTCAAGAGGGGGCATTACAGTCGTTTATTCGCCCTAAACATCATCGTAATGACGTCGTCAGAAAGTGTGAGTCAGGCCGAAGCTGCATCATGTCTGTGTTTGGATTTCAATGAGTAATAACTCAGAAAAGAGCTATTTTTGAGTAAAACTGCACATTTTGGACAAGTTATGTTGTTCCCAAACAATTCGATTTCACTCGGGGTTTCAGAGGTGGATTTGGGATGTTTTTGACATTTCATAGACTAAAATGAAAGTAAATATACGTTATAATAGACAAAAATGCCATTTAATTTAAATTTCATAAGTCAATTTTTCTATTACTGAACAAATCTGAGAAGTGTCAAAATATAAGCAAATGGAACTATTTGTGGATGTTTTAAACTCATTAAGGATTCATTATTGCTAGAAATCTACCTAGTCAGTATTACTTTATTTAGCACACAAGCTATTTTTATACTTGTTTATTTTATTGTTAAACTTATACCCACCCATGTTGTACTGCTACAAAATACAGCCCGTATTGTAAATTCAGTAACTGGAAATCAGATACTACCAAGAATGCCATTACCAGTATTTTTTTTTAATGAATAATTTAACTTCTTGCTCCTATTTTAGAAAAAGCCACTGTGTGCTATCTGCTCAGCACAAAACACAGGATGGAGACAGTTATTTTGGCGGCTAAAGAGTTAGATATTTCCCTCTGGAGATGGTGGAGACCAAAAATGGAGCTAAAAGAGAGTAAATACTGAACACAAACACCAATTCAAATTTCTGAAAATGTTTGTAACACTAATACAGTGTGCTCTGCTGCAAAGTGGGCAAAACCGGGCAGTTAAAGCAGCTTTAAAGAAACATTTTGAATGAATTTAAGAGTCAGTCTGCATTTAAAGAAATTCCTTTTTGGTGAAACCCAACCTTCAAATGTCTGAATGTTAACAAAAATGTTTAGTTTTTATGTTCTTTATCCGAATATGAATGAAAACTGTTTAATTTGAACCAAATCTTTTTGTAACTTTTGGAAAATCTCATTTTAATATCCTAAGATGTGAAAACAGAAAGAAACTAAGTGCAGGCGGAAACGTTCACACAGATCAGCCAGCAAAGGAAACGAGGACCGTGTGAAAGAAACTTCACTTTGGTAGAGTAGCTTCACCTTTTCCCACCCACTTTGCACAGGCATTTCAAAATAAAAGCACTGGATCACATGCATGGAAACATCTAGCAGAATGATTTTGCTGTGAAGAAATCACAGGATGCCACACTCACCTTTAACCTCTCCTGCAGTGAAGGAAAAGATTGTTTGTTGTTTTTTAATCTAATGTATTTGAAGATTGTATATTATTATTATTATTATTATTATTATTATTATTATTGGTATTGGTATTATTGCACTGCAAAAAAGTGAGCCACTGGGCTAAAATGTTATCCTGAGATATTTGAAGTTGACTCACTTCCTGCAGCAGAGATGAGTCAGGTTTCAGTCGAACGTGCAGGTCGATAATTTAACTGAATTTACCGTGGAGTATTTATAAAAAATAGCAGTGACTTTGCCATATTTTTTGCAGTGTGTATGATTCATCATCAGGGCTACACGGATCTCCACTCGACTCCAATGTAATGTATTTTCTTTCAATGAATGTATAGAAGTAAACATTTACACCAAACTGCTCACAGTGTGCTTTATTTTGACAGTGGGGCTTTTATTTTGAAGGGAAAACTGAATCGTTTTCTTTATCCTGATTATTTGGCGTTTTTGGTTACATAAACATATAAATAATCACACTTTTAAAAGATGATGTCAAATCTTATTGTGAAAAGTTCAGATCAGGATGATTTTCAATCTACATGAAGAAGAAGGAAAAGCTTGTTGAGTTTGTTATAATTCGAAATGCAAAGAATTGGTGCTTTAAAAAAAAAATCAATTTTAGCGCTCAAACCAAATTAGCTCTAAATTTCATTAATTTATATGAATTTATTGTTTAGTGGAGTGAAGGAAAGTTTACGGGGAGGAGAGACAGCCGGTCATCCAGTACAAGGAAACAGCGCCTCGAACAAAGCTGGACAAACAACAACAAAAAAAAGAAAACAGACGCTTCTTTGTGGTTTTTATTGTTTTTTATTTTTAATACAAATATAAATCATCTTCTCTGACATCCTGCGTGACCTTATTATTGTGCAAAAGTGATGAAAGAGTGAAACTGAAAACCCGCCTGGACAAAAAGATAAAATGCATAGTGGTCGAGCTAAAGTTAAGGCTTCTTGTTCTCACATCGTTACTGAGCCGCTTTGACGTGAAATCAACGAGATTCACTCCACTCGATCGATGTTTTAGTGTTTTAAATTACCTCCAAAACAAAAACACAAAAATAACCCCTGTGATGAACTGGCTTTAGTTTGATGTCTTTCTTCAGAGCTAAACAATCTGTAACGTCCGGTCCAATCCGGGTTAAAACGAGTACCGTATGAGTTCAGTTTGATGTCAGTCAGTAGTATGACCCAGAAAAAAGACACGTCCGTCCTTCAGGCTGATGTTCGACTCTTCGGTCTTTTAGTAGTTTGTCCACAAACATTAAAACAGAAATCACACCTCAGCCTGTCCGCTCTTCCTCGCACACGCGGGCCCTCAGTGTTTGTGATTTTTTAACCACAGCAGAAGAAGAAGAAGAAGAAATCCCCCCGTCAGTCCTCTCCTGTGATTCGCCCGCCCGCTTCCTGCCTGTTTCGGCCGGTCTAAATCGAGCTCAAAGTCTGGCGCTGGTACTGCGTTAGCTCCGGGTGCCACACGTCCACGATGAAGATGAGGCGGTAACTGTCGGCTTCCTGCCAAACCTCGTGCTCGAAGGAGTCATCGAAGATGAGGACTTTACCTTCCTCCCACCCACTGTGGAAAAGGATGTGAAGAAGAGTTTAGATGAGTCTCTCGGACACTAAAAAAAAAATACGAGTAACAGGAAGAAACGAGGCAACAAGAAACAAGAGAAGTTTTATGAGGAGATGAAATGAGAAAAGAAGACAAGTTTGAAGGAGAACAAGACATAAGGAAATGACAAGAAGCAAGGAAATGAGACAAGGTTACAAGACAGAAAACAAGAACAGAAGTTAAGGAGAAGAGGAGAAAACAAGAAAAGGAAAGGACACAAGGGAGGGTGATGAGAGGAGAAAGAAGGAAAGGAGATGGGGTTATAAGAGGAGAGGAAATAAGAAAAAGAGACAAGCAGAAGGAAGCAGGAGAGGAGAGAAGGACATAAGACAAGAAGAGAAATTGAGATGCAAAGGTGACAAGACAAGGAAAGGAAATAAGGAAAGGAGACAAGGTTATTTAAAAGAAAAAGAAACAGGGAAGCAACATGAAGAAAGACAAGACAAGGAAATAAGGAGATGAAACAAGGAGACAAGGTTACATAAGAAGAAACGAGACAAGACATGCAGAGAGGAAACAAAGGGAGAAGGTAAGGAAAGGAGATGAGAAGGAAACAAGAAAAGAGCAGAGAAGAGCAAAGGTGACAAGACAAGGAAAGGAAACAGAGGAGACAAAAACAGAAAAGAGGAAATTAGATATGGCCAGCACAGGAAACAATAAAATGAGACAAGGTCTATAAGAGAAGAAGAAATGAGCAAAGAAGATCTAGAAAGGATACAAAGAAAGTAGAGAAAGTTTTAATCAAAGAAGGAAACAGGACAGAAGGCAACAAGGGGAGGAGAAAAGGAAACAAGGAAAAACAAGGAGAGAGGAGAAAAGATGATAAGACAAGGAGAGGAAACAAGGTGACAAAGAGAAGATGTCATTTTGTGACAAGGTGACAGGAAAAAGGAAACAAGTATAAAGAAAACAAGGCAATAGTACAAGGAAAGGAAACAAGGAGGGGTGAAGAGAGGAGACAAAAATAAAGAAGAGGACATGTGACACAGCAAGGAAAGGAGACAAAGAAAGGACACAATGTTACAAGGAAAGAAGAAACAAGGAGATGAAACCAGGCTATAAGATCAGAGGAAATAAGGAAACAAGCAGAGGAGGCATGCTTATAAGTAAAGAAACAATGCAATGAAAGAAAACAAGGAAAGGAGACAAGGTTAGAGGACATAAAATAAGAAAAGGACACAAACAGAGGACACATGGGGATGAGTGAGAAGAAGAGAGGAGAGGGAAGTAGGAGAAGAGACAAGGAGAGGAAGTGAAATGAGGAGGGAAAATGAGAAAAGAAGGAAACAAGTAAAGATGAGAAAAAGATGAAAGAGGAGCAAAGTTGACAAGAAAAGCAGACAAAACGAGGATGAAGGAAACAAGGCAACAAGATAAGCAAAGGAAACAGAGGGGTAAAGAGAAGGGAGTGAAATAGACAAGAGGAGATGAGATAAAGCCAGAAACAAGGAAAGGAGACAAGGCTGTAATGGTGACGAGAGGAAACAAAATGAAATGCAAGGAGAGAGGAGAAAAGATGACAAGATAAGGAGAGGAAACAGGGAAAGAGGACAATAAGAGGAGAGGAAATAAGAAGAGGAGAGAAGTAAAGGAGAGATGGGGATAAACGGAGAAGAAAGTAGAAAAAGTGAAAAGAAAAAAGGGAGGAAAGAAGGAGACAAAACAAGGAGAGAAGAAGGAAGATAGGATGAGAAAAAAAGGAAATGAGAGAAAATGAAGAGAGCTGCAGTTGAGAAAAGGTCGAAGGAAATGTGAGGTGAGAAAAGCACAAACGATGAGGAGGGTGAAGAGAATAAAAATGATGAAGACGAGCGGGGTACCGGGTCTCGTTGGTGCAGCGGATCCTGCAGCCGTGTTTGGGGATGACGAGGCCGAGGTGCATCCTCAGCCGGCAGTTGGTGGGTCCGGTGTGAGGCCACACGTGAGTGCCGGGCTGCATCACCGAGAACTTAATCTGCACGGAGACAGTCAGAGCGGTCAGACGGCGAGCAGATTAAACACTTCGAGTCGCCTCAGATGGTAAAAGCTCCGAGTCTGTGGATATTTTTAGCTGTGAAAGGCTGAAAATCAGATTACTGGCACATCTGACAGCTGCACGGCATCATACCCCTCACTCACCCTCCAGCAGCTGTCCTTCACACATTTAAGTGAAGAGACTCCTCATCCTCAGAGTTGAAGGTTAATCCATCTTTTCCCTTTTTTGTTTTTTTAGTTAATTATAACAAAGTTCAGTGGCCACCGGCTCAAACGTAAACTCTACAGAAAGCCAACAGGGTCGTAATTCGTCTCCCCCCCTCCTGATGTTTGATGTCTTACAATCACCCCCTGGTGTTTATAAATGTGGTTCTAAACCCTTTAATAGACCTATGAGAAGTACCAAAAGCTGCAGTTCCTCTAATGTCCACTTGAGGCTCCAAAAGAGAGTCAACTTGACAGCAGAAATAAACACGATTACTGGTTTGTACCTGTCCTCTCTTGCAGCCTGTAGCTTCAGGGAATTTCTCCAGCAGCGAGCAGGTTTTCGGGGCGCCCTGACAGGCGTTTCCAACTTTTCTCCCTGAGCGCACGCACAAAGAAATGATGGTTTTATGACAATAAGACACAGAAAAATAGCTTTTATGAAACTAAATAACAAACGCTCTTGTTTGTCTTGCACAGGGGAATTTTTGGTGCGAAGAAGTCTTAGACAGAGCAAAAGCAAAATTAACAACACTGTAATAAAACTATTAACTGGTTTGGTTAACTGGGCTTCCCCTTACCCAAACATGACACACATTCTTGTTTAACTAATGGTCTGAAATAACAGGAAAATGTAAAGATTTCAGTCAGATATTGTAAGACAGACTCAACGCGTACTGCTAATGAGTGTAGAGATTCCACTAAAAGGCTGATTCTGAGGCAGGAAAACCCCTGAACTGATTATTAAATACCTAATTTCCTGTGTACCTTGTTGCCAGAGCGTGTACTGGCCCCACTCTCCTTTCTCTCTCAGGTTTTCCTCCTCGGGTATGAAGTGTCCGGTGTTTTGGTCCATCACAGCCAGAGCCTCGTCCCTGATGGTCTTCCAGTTCCTCTCCAACATCTGAACACACCACACAGAAAATATTCTATGTTTAAAATGTTTAAAATCGTACACGTGTGTGTTCACACAGTCCGACAGCGCACCTTCACCAGGTCCACGTATCCGGTCTCTTTGGCCGTCCACCAGGGCTGAGCCTTCAGTCCCTTCACGTTGTACAGCGATCGCTGCCACACCGACGCAAAGTGGCCGCGTTTGTGACCCAACTCGTACCAGTGATACGCCTGCAGAGAGACAGAGGGAGCATTTCTTTAAAGGTAACACTTGGGCTTACGCTGGACTCCAGCTCCTCTACGTTTTATGCAGTCAGTGCAGGTAGGACATTCCTACACACTGATTCACACGCTGAGGACTGTCTCACTACCCGGGCACTAACAAGCAGAAGAACACTTCAGGAGAACCTCTTCCACAGCCTCCTCCTGTCCTACAAATTATCCTGCACACAGTTTGTCTGGTCTCAACTTTGAACAACTCTGAAGAACATGAGCAGACCTGCTGTCATGGGCCGGTTAGCTCAGCAGGTTAGAGCGTGGTGCTAATAACGCCAAGGTCACGGGTTCGATCCCCGTACGGGCCAAACACAACCTTCAGTAAAGTCATTACTTTTAATGTGATCTCCTGGGTTGCTCTCAGAAAGTAAATTTAAAATGCATCACTTGTCCTATATTTAGGAAATTCTTTTATTACACCAGCTGATTCAAACTGGGGCTGGTTAGCACAGCTGGTCAGAGCGTGGTGCTAATAATGCTAAGGTTGCAAGTTTAATGCCTGTATGGGCTAAAGAGCCTTTCAAATAATCTGCACCAGTTTGTAGATAGCGTAAAATGTGTTTTATAGTGAGATCAAAAAGGTGAAAAGTGTGTGATTAATATTGTGCCATAAAGTTGGGCTAACTGAGTAAATAAAGCTGTGAGACTTATGTGCAGTGAACTGAAAACCATTAACTCTGAAATGCTGTGAAGTATAAAGTTACAGAAAAGGGAAGGTTATGTAAATATTTTGTTTTGAAAAGGTTTGGGAACCATTTTGGTTTTATTCTGTTTTTTGAATTAATTTGAACATTAGGTTTGCTCTGCTGGAGACGACTTTTCTCTGTTGGTTTCTTTCTGTTTAAAAATAAATGAAGATGCTGTTGAGGAACATTACTTTTCTAAACAGTTCTTCATTAAGCACTCCATTACTTTCCATCACTAAATTACTTTCGCTGGAGGTTATTCAATTAAATTCAATTCAATTCAATTTTATTTGTACAGCGCCAAATCACAACAACAGTCGCCTCAAGGCGCTTTATATTTTAGGGTAAAGACCCTACAATATTAGACAGAAAAGACAGGAAACCCCAACAATCAGACGACCCCCTATGAGCAAGCACTTGGCAACAGTGGGAAGGAAAAACTCCCTTTTAACAGGAAGAAACCTCCGGAAGAACCAGGCTCAGGGAGGGGCAGCCATCTGCCGCGACTGGTTGGGGATGAGGAGAAACAGAAGAGAGCAGAGGGAGACAGGACAAAAAAGGCACACCTATAGGAGAGAGACAGGGTTAATAATAACTAATGATTAAATGCAAATGGTGTATAAAACACATGGAGAGTGAAAAGAAGTGAGGAAGAGGAAGTGC